>JAAIIK010020061.1:685296-696791 GCA_014706435.1 Silurus glanis | reverse complement strand
ATATATATATATGAAAAAAAGAAAAATTATTTTGTCTGTGTAGTCTCAATGGCGGTTCTACCTACAAGCATCCAAATGTACTTTTCAAATGCCAGAAAATCCCAACTAGTCTACAGATGAACAAACCGTTTAAGTTTTTTTTTTATGGGCTGCTCTGAATCACTGGGCAGCATACCAAATATTCTACCTGCCCCCTTATACACTATTCCATATATATGCACACATGCCCACAATTAGCTAAAGCTGTTCTAACTAACAAGGAAGTGGGTATGCCATTCCTGAAGACCCAAAGAACATGTCAAATTTGGTTCCAATGGCTCTCAGCCACAGATTGCTGTGGAATGAAGGGACTCAAACACATTGCTTTAAAATAATTTTGGAATGTATGGTGGTTATGAGTTTAGTTACCTGGGGTAAACAGTGTAAAGTAATGGAGTGTGTGTTAGAGAAGTAATGAAAAGAGGGCAGACAGGTTAGAGAGGGTGGAGAAGAGTGATAAAAGGGTATCTGCAAGAGTGAAAGAGGAAGTTTATAGGACTGTGGTGAGACCTGCTATGTTGTGTGGTTTAGAGACAGTAGGCAGTGACTAAAAGACAGGAGGTGGAGCTGGAGGTAGCAGAGCTGTAAATGTTGAGGTTTTCATTGGGAGTGACGAGGATGGACAAATTTAGAAATTAGTTTATTAGAGGGACAGCGCATGTAGGACGTTTTGATGACAAGGTCAAAGGTGCAACTGAAATGGTTTGGTCATGTGCCGATCGGGGACATGGGGTACATAGGTAGAGGAGGCCAAGGAGGATGTTTATGGATGTAGTGAGGGAAGACATGCAGGTAGTTGGTTTAAAAGAGGCAGATGTAGAGGACAGAATGGTATGGAGACTGATGATCTGCTGTGGCAAACCCTAACAGGAGCAGCTGAAAGAAGATTATGTTGGTGTTCAGTTGATTACCTGGGCGGACAATGTAGCTGAACAAGGGTATAAGGAAAGCAGGATCGTAAAGACACATCTGATCTGGTGAGCCTTCTTTCTCGTCTGTAGAATCCAAATCTTCATTCTCCTTATAAACACAAATAAAAATTAAACATCCAACTAACAATAATTGTACACCTACTGATTGTTTCTATTAAAGAATTACTATAATATTTGAAATAAAATTTCACTATAAATAATTCATGGCAAATATATAAAACCTTAGTACAAAATCTTGAACATTAATTTAGAGCTGTTTAAAAAAATGCTGTTAAATAACTTTACAGACTTTACAGTTACAGTGCATCCGGAAATTATTCACAGCGCTTCACTTTTTCCACATTTTGTAATGTTCAGCCTTATTCCAAAATGGATTCAATTAATTACTTCCTTTAAATTCTACAAACAATACTTCATTATACTTCATTAATGACAACGTGAAAGAAGTTTGTTTAAAATCTTTGCAAATTTATAAAAATAAATAAATAAATTTCACATGTACATAAGTATTCACAGCCTTTGCTCAACACTTTGTTGAAGCACCCTTTGCACCAATTGCAGCCTCAAGTCTTTTGAGTAAGATGCTACAAGCTTGGCACCCATTTTTTGGGCAGTTTCTTCCATTCTTCTTTGCAGAGCCTTTTAAGCTCAATCAGGTTGGATGGGGAGCGTCGGTGCCATTTTCAGATCTCTCCAGAGATGTTCAATCGGGTTCAAGTCTGGGCTCTGGCTGGGCCACTCAAGGACATTCACAGAGTCGTCCGCAGAGATGGTTGTTGTTCTGGAAGGTTCTACTCTCTTCACAGAGAAACGCTGGAGCACTTTCAGAGTGACTTCTTGGTCACCTCTCTGACTAAGGCCCTTCTCCCCCGATCACTCAGTTTGGCGGGCGGCCCGCTCTAGGAAGAGTCCTGGTGGTTCCAAACGTATTCCATTTACGGATGATGGAGGCCACTGTGCTCATTGGGACCTTCAATGCTGCAGAATCTTTCTGCACCCTTCCCCAGATCTATGCAATCCTGTTTTGGAGGTCTACAGAAAATTCCATGGACTTCATGGCTTGGTTTGTGCTCTGACATGCACTGTTAACTGTGGGACCTCATAAAGACAGGTGTGTGCCTTTCCAAATCATGTCCAATCAACTGAATTTACCACAAGTAAACTCCAAACAAGTTGTAGAAACATCTCAAGAATGATAAGTGGAAACAGGATCCACCAGAGGTAAATTTTGAGTATTGGCAAAAGGCTGTGAATACGTACATTTTTTGGGGGTTTTTAATACATTTCTAAAGATTTTAAACAAACTTCTTCCATGTTGTAATTATGGGGTATTAGTTGTAGAATTTGGAGGAAAATAATGAATTTGATCCAGTTTGGAATAAGGCTGTAAAATAACAAAATGTGGAAAAAATTAAGTGCCGTGAATGCTTCCCTGATGCACTGTAGATAAAATATGTTAAAAGTAGCTATCACTGTATTCTTTTTTCTGGTCCTTAGTGGTACACAAATGAAATGTGTAATTTGTGTCATAATTCAATGGGGTGTGCAAATATTTAAGTTACACAAATAGGGGCTTCTGATAGACATAGAATCGAGATTCAGACAGGTTTAAATATTGATAACCATGACTTTTTGCATTGCAAGTATTACAAGTATCAAGGCATTTGTATTTGTTTTAAGTGTGTCATACAGGTGTTGTAGATAATTAAAAGTATTTTTTTTTTTTCATTCTGTTTTAAGTGGAATAAGGTGCTGGTGTTAGTGTGGTACCTGTGGGACAAGACACTTATTTAGTGGAAAGTGTGTAATAGTATTTAACATCCTGTCTTCAATGAGTTGGTCCAAAAGCGACTCAGAGTTAAGCTGCTGCCAAAGTGATGGACCCAGGCTCTTCCGTGCTTTGTGGTACTCCACTGCTGCATGACCCCATAGCAAGTACCTAAACATAAACAAGACAAAAAAATATTTGGGAAGACTATTGCTTGTGCCATTTACAAAGTCAATTTTAAATACATTTGGAGCAGTGGTAGCTCAGTGATGTAGGAACTGGGTTATTGATCAGAAGAAAAAAAGGTAAAGGCCCCAGCATTGCCATAAAAAAAACTTCTGTTTCTTAACTCATTGTTAAGAAAGTGTTTCAACTTAGCTTTGGTTTATTGCTTCAGGGAAATGAGTGACAGCATGCATTTGTTCATACTTTGTACAAGACAAGAGCTAGAGTGATCCTTGTAACAAATAAAGTAACATACATGTAAAGTAATAAATAAAGTTAGAAGGGAAGTGGTAGATCAGTGGTTAAAATGTTGGACTTCTGATTGGAAGATTGAGAGTTCAAATCCCAGCCTGTTAGTTCCAAACAAAAATGTTTTGATATTTCTGCAAGTGTTGATTTACTAGGATCTTGGGAGTTTAATCAAAATGATGCAATAAAAAGAGCAATACATCCAGTGAGAGCTGGTGCTACTGACCAAAAAACCTTGCTGATGGGAGGTCAAGAGAGAATGGCCAGACTGGTTCGAGCTAACACAGACTACACCTTAAGGAGTATGACTACAAAATAAGCCCATGTAAGGTTCCACTTCTGTCAACCAAGAACAACACGTTGAGGCTGCAGTGGGCAAAGACTAGTCTAGAGTCTGATGAATGTGAAGTTCTACAAGAGTCACACAAATGGTATGGTCAGAATTTGATGCTCACAATCCACACACTAAATTTGACTTGCTTCAGTGGTGGAATGGTGTGGGGATTACTGCATGAATGCCATAGCCTATTTGACTTTTGCTGAGCATGTTCATCCCGTTCATGGATACACTTTATCTTAATCTATTACCTAGCTATTATCTTCTAATGGCTACTTCCAGCATTAAAACGCACCAATTTACAAAAAAAAAAAAAAATTATTTCACCCATAATAGTTAATCTTTATTTTGACTCTGTGGACAGTAATAAAAATCCATGCCCTCTCATTTTGCTGAAAATGTCTTCTTTAATTTCCTCTAATAAAAATAAACACACAACCATCCAACCAGAACCACAACCAAAAAAAAAAAACAACCATCAATATAAATATCACAGATGCGGTAAAGAAACTATGTGACTCCCCACTCCTGCATATATTCCTGATCTGCATGCTCCCCTGTCCTGCTCTTACCAATCCAGTGAGGCTGTTTTGAGAGCGCAGTGAGACCCTACACACTATTAGCATATTGTTCCTAGTAAAGTGCCCAGTGACTCTATATGTGATTTTTATGCACTGCAGAAAGAACAGTCACATTTGCAGACATGACAAAAAAAAAACTTACTGAAATTCCATTAAACTCATGTTGTTCTTCTCATATTCTTTAAGCAGCAACAACATTTTCTGATCTGTAAATGTTAAAACAAATAACCATTAGAAACACTTTAGTATTTGTGTTTAATAACGCACAATATGTTCATGCAACAGGTTTTAAAATGGACACAGGTGATCGCAAATGCTTTACCAATCTGTTTTACAACTTTACAACTGTCTTTACCTATCTTTACAATATCTGTTTGCATGGCTGAATGCCATCAGTTCCTACTAAAGTAGACAGTGCTGACCTTTTATTAGAGCAGGGCATAGATTCAGGTAAAGCAGCCCTTAACCTTAATGTGAAAGGGAAACCTTATCTACTCGAAAGACATTGCAATAAAATGTAGTTTTCCCCATGAATCAGGGACCTTATTAAAAAAACAATGCAATATACCCAAGAAAATTTTAATTGCTGCTTAAATATGATAGTATTATGTCCAAACCAGGTGAACTGACCGTGTAAGAATTACAGCATGTTTAAGGGACCAATTCTAACTGGCATGACCAGGTGAATGTTACTCCTTCATTCTTTTATTTACATTCAAGTAGATAATGTTGAGAGTTTTATTTGGCAATGGATTTGAAATCTGTTGCTGTTAACTGAAAATATGAAGTCCATAGTGTTGTTTAAATTAAAATCCTGCAATTTGTTGATATTCGGCAGTGAGAAACAACCTGCGAATGGTTTTAATGTTATGGACCAACTGTCTATTTCTCCATTGTTCAATCTAAGGTTCACCCTTAGATGGCAACACCTTCAAGGTAGAGCTGGAAGTCTGCACTTTGTGCTTATATTCATTATTTAATGTCTTCTTATGCAATAACCTGAAATTGGTATGGTAGGCAAACTATAAAACTTGATGTTTTTTCAGTGTAAAATGTTTATAGACCTGATGCATACAGTACTGTATATCTGACTGCAGCATTGCACTATTTGATCAATAATTGTTCATTAAACAATTCTTTTTATACAGATCAGCCAGATACCCCAGCACACATTCAGAGGTCTTGTGCAGCCCATGTGTTATTTAGTTCACTGTTGTCTCACATAGTTCTATGTTTTATGTAGCACCACTGTGTACTGAACTGTATATGACAGTAAAGCCACCTGAAGAAGCTTTAAAAAAATAACGCAACAAAGGTTCTCTTTGGAATCTCATGAGTAGATAAAAAGATAAATCCGATTTCAAAAGAAGGGTTGCCCAGTCCCAGACTGTCCAGTTATATTCTAATGGTCTAAACCTATCATAGCCATTTTAGAAGTCATTTAAGAGTATACTCTTTCAAAATACAACTTGCTTATTTTATAAATGTGTACAGACTATTCCCTGTAATACACGTGCGCGCACACACACACACACACACACACACACACACACACACACACACACACTTACCTGTATTGCTCAATGTTGCTCCATACGCACCAAGTAGAACATGAAAATGATTGCTTTTGCAGACTTCCGGACATTTACTCACAAGAGTGAGCAGGAGGGTTACTAGTGCCTCTAAAAATAAAGTTTATATTTATTATAGTAAATATTATACAATTCTATACATAGAATTACAAACCACAGGGCCACAAAAACTGGAAAAACTGGACTCTAGGAATTACAATGATTCAGAGTTAAGCGTAGCTTGCAGCAATTCTTACCCTTAGAATAAGGAAACATTTCTGTGTCATCCAGAGGAACCAACATTGTAGGCATGAAAAGAGAGTGACTAGTGACCATCATGTGAATGGTAGATATGGGCAACAATTCTTTAGAACTTAACACACTTCCATACATTGGCTCCAACAAAGAGTTCAGTGTGGAGAGAAACATTTTGTCTTTGTATCGATATCTGTAAGTATAATTTGGGGTGATGTTAACAAAACAAAACAACAAATTACTATTTCTGGTTTTCAGATCGGTTGGTATTAAGGATAAATGTCACTTACTTCAAACCTGACTTAACAAAAGTGTTCCAGTCCAAATCCATTACATCCTCTGAAGAGATCTGGAAGAATATGACAACCGCCAAAAAGCATACATAAATAGTTGCATTACAGTCATAATATACAAATAACCTGCACAAGCATAACAGTTACAACTATTTACAAAGGTTATTATTAATTCAGGATTTAGTCTGTAGAATATAATAGCCATAAAGGAACAGGATCAGTTTTGTTCTAGACTACTGTAACGTAGTAAAATAAACATTTACAGAAACATGCTTTATTCATACCAGTAGTGACTTCAGTCTGTGTAACATGGTTTCCTCTGTTTTAATAAGTGGCTTCGTGTGCTCCTTATATGTTGCTGACAACCAGCGAAGGGAAGATGTGAGCAAAGATTTCCTCCACTGCATGTGCTCTGGAGTACAAGTCAACTTCTTAGTGATTATGTCAGCCAACTGCCACCTGAAACAAAATTTATATATTAAATATAATAGCTATGTAATTGCCAAAAACCAACTGCATGACCAAGATACACTTCACATTACTGATAGCAATCATCATTTTTAACCGTTACAAAAACATTTGCATGAAAATGTGGATTATCAACTGATAGTCCAAACCATGCTTCTTTTTTACTCTTTTAACTTAAGAGAAGCTATAATGACTAAAAGAACATTATTTAGAAGCTGACACTAGGCCTACAACAGATTTGGAATAAAGCTGGCACTATACTATATTAAGCTAAATTGCAGCCAATCCTCACATACTGAATAATTATCTTATACATCAAAATCATTTTGTGACAGTACAGTCCCAGCATGTTATTTTTTCCCCCTAAAATGCTAATGTTTTAAAGTCATACCACCCCCTTCCTCACAATAATATGATTAAGATCAGTCATACGCAATAAGGATGTGTGTCAATATTTGCGCATTCTTATAGGCAAATTTTGTGAAAATCAGTTGTTCTGCTTTTCCAAATAACTCAATAACAACAACTGTTTGCTTATTGCACAAAAAGTATTAAAAATTCCTGTCATGCACATATTTTTTACATTATTTGACTCCTGAAATATGGAAGTGTCCATTACAATGTGTAACTTGCTCGATACACCATATAAATATAAAAGCAGATTCTCCGGTTTAAACGACTTTACCTTTGGTCACTGGTTTCCTGTTTCTCAAGGAGGACAGGCAAACCTTGCATAAGTTTAGTGAGCTCAATATCCATAGCTCCCAATGGGATGAGGTTGGAGAGCAGTTTCACACCCAGTTCCAAAGGCACATCAGCATGTTCCTGCAGCACTGAGCATGACAGCTCATCCAGCAAAGATTTGGTCAGCACCTGTAGTACTGCCTTTTGAACTGCTCATGAGAGGACAAAATGTAATCAGAATAGAATAGACTTTACCACTGAGCTACCACTCTCCCATTGGAAATAATAAGAAAGACTGCTATGTACAAATTAAATTAATTTCACTATATTTCAAAATAACACGAAAAAGTCAGCCATAATGAATTAACTGCAATAAAACTATGCCATGAGAGTGCACTGTTATTCCTCTTGCCTATGTTACTCAAGGTTTTATCACTGTTAATTTTCTGAGCCCATAAATTTATAAAAAACTAAGGCTCCTGACAGTAATGTCTAAACATTTACACAAACTAAAGAAACAAATGTCAGAATCTGACAAGTGGTAGTATTGACCTTCTTTAGGTCTGCAGGGGTCTTCGGTGGTGACTTGTTGAAAGTAGCTGCTCAGCAGGGGGAGAAATCCACTGTTCTGCGCTGTGATGTGCGCAAGATCACTCTGTTCTAGGCACCAGAGCTCAAAGGTTAGACAGTGCGTGGAGCAGTGCTGCACCAGTAGAGCAGCAAGTTCTAAAGAAAAACTGAACTGGAGGCAACGAAGAAGAACATCAGTGGGAATCAATTTAGCACAGCCAGGATCTCTGTGCAGCACCTACAAAAAGAAAAAAAAATTAATTAAATAAAGTAGCTCGCAAAATAGTGTTTATAATCAATTAGGTTTCACAAATTTCTACTTTTTGTCTAGTAATTTTAATCATTGTATTTAGGCTGTCACTTTCTGACTCTAAACTCGTGTCTCACATGGTCTTACACAACCTCTCCATTTCAGACAAAATAATCAAGTCCTAATTAAAGCAAAAGTAAAGGTAAATCTTCTTTGTTGTGTTCTCCCCACAAGGAAGGCTAATAAATTAAGTATTATTAGTCAATTGTGCAACTGCAAGTTTTTATCTGTTTTACCTGCAGCTTCACTACACATACCTGTAAAAAAATTTCTTCCAGTTCAGTGGTGTAGCAGGAGCTGTGAAGGGCAGCCAGACTGCGCAAATGCACCTGAGATAGACTGTGGGTGGTGCTTCCATCGCAGGTATGAGAAATGCTTTTGGTGAGGATTTTCAGTAGTGTATGGCCATACAAATTCATCTTGTCACCACCAGCCAACAAACTGCTCTGGGGCAGCAGCAAGAGAGCTGTCAACACCTCACTCACACTGGACGGATCAATGTATTCATGCAATGCCAGGAATGCTTCAACTGTCTGCGATTCTTCTACCAAACACCTAGTAATGACACCCACAGTTGAAAAGTTAGCCCTAATCACAGGATGATTATAGTAGTTGTACATTTAAGTTTAATTTTAGTGGGTTCACTTGCTAACACTACAATACATGGTGTTGCCTTAATAATTGTAATAAAAAAAACACTTTAAAACAGTATAAAAATATTATCACAGTTTAACCAAAGAGTTTAAAACAGGAAGCTTTGCATTTTTATTAGACAGAAGATACAGTATTGGTGGTTCAGCAGAACTTACACTAAAACACTAATTTTCAGATTCATCAGCCACTTCTTAAGACTGAAGAAAATCCTTCAGATGCTTATTGTTAAAAAAGTATGGATTTCTTGCCAATAATGCAAATAGAATAGTCCATAAGAACAAAGCAATAAAGTTTCTCATTTAAAAATCTTTTTATATCTATTTAGAAAAATAAGAAAAAAACTTTAATTAGATAGCCCTTTCCAAAAGCCTGTGTAGTGAATAAAACCTCTGCAAACAACCATGTAGTGTGTGCACACCCTTACAATACAACTAATTACAAACAATTTAAGAAATGTAGTGTGTAATGGTCAGTGATTTTTGTTAAGTGATTTTGAAAGTCATGTATCGTATGCCTGGGAAACCAAAGAAATTAGAGCAGAGATTCAAAATAAGAAACTGACCCATACATCGGACATAACTTAATAAATAGCTTACTATCAGCATGTAATTGATTTAAAAATTCTAATATTCTAGTTTAATTAATTTTACTCATTAAAATTAGTCTGCACTGATTTTTTTTTCTTTATTTAAAAAATAGTTGGAACTGCACAAGTTTAACAATATTCATGGGTTACTTAGGCTGTTTCTAAATCTGTGTTGGCATAGATCGTTTGAGTTGCAATTGTACTGCTGTGCAGGTCTGGAATGGATGCAGCACTGACTAATTCTGCAATTTACTTAACTATACTTAACCCTTATTTACTAAACCCTAATCAAATTGAATAAATTGTATTAAGCAAAATAATAATTGAGTGATTTGTGATAGAAGGGTATCTGCAAGAGTGAAAGGGAAAGTTTATAGGACTGTGGTGAGACCTGTGATGTTGTATGGTTTAGAGACAGTGGCATTGAGTAAAAGACAGGAGGTGGAGCTGGAGGTAGCAGAGCTGAAGATGTTGAGGTTTTCATTGGGAGTGACGAGGATGGACAGGATTAGAAATTAGTTCATTAGAGGGACAGCGCATGTAGGGCGTTTTGGAGACAAGGTGAGGGAGGCGAGATTGAGATGGTTTGGACATGTTCAGAGGAGGGACATGGGGTATATTGGTAGGAGAATGCTGAGGATGGAGCCACCAGGAAGGAGGAAAAGAGAAAGGCCAAGGAGGAGGTTTATGATGTGGTGAGGGAAGACATGCAGGAGGTTGGTTTGAAAGAGGCAGATGTAGAGGACAGGAGGGTATGGAGACTGATGATCCGCTGTGGCGACCCCTAATGGGAGAAGCGAAAATAGAAGATAAAGAGAAATAATATGGTAAGTAAGGATTAAGATAGCAAACCTGTTGATCTGTTTTAGCTCTCTGAGCAAGGCTCCTTGTATGGCTGACAAGTAAGGGTTTATGACATCCATGCCATTGAGGGTTTTAAGTGTCTCAACACAGGACATCAGCAGTTTGAGCACACCCTTTGTAAGTTGACGAGAGAGCTGCCTCATTCTCTCTGAGTCCAGGGAGTGTGACGGCATCACTCCCAACTCGAGTGCCAGGAAATACTGCTGCAAAACTGGGTGCTTGAACACCAACTTGAACACAATAAGTAAAACCTGCAGAATGGTAAAAAAATAGTCATGTCAATAACAGTCAAAAGGCATTACAACAAGGCAAAACAAAAAAACAACATACAAAATGACACTAAATAAACTATATGAAACTAAATGGTGATGAAAAACCTTCAGTTCAAGCATGATTTAATATGAGCCGTTTGCACATTCCACTCAGGCTGGGTTAGTTTTAAGCAGATTTCTGAATATCTTTTATCTTACATATTTAGTAATATGAATACTACTACTACTATTTTAGCTTCTCTCAATAAAGAATGCTTTAACGGCAATA
Organism: Silurus glanis; assembly: GCA_014706435.1. NCBI lineage: Eukaryota > Metazoa > Chordata > Actinopteri > Siluriformes > Siluridae > Silurus > Silurus glanis. The sequence continues at coordinate 685,865 of JAAIIK010020061.1, read as the reverse complement.
TCATGTGAAATGCAAAATGCATACTTTTTCAAATAAAATTGGTAGTAAAAAAAAAAAAAAAAAAAAAAAAAAATTACATTTAACCTTTAAAAATGTCATGCCTAATAATATTCATGTTCTTAACAACAGGTTTGGGCATTATGATTTATTTATTTATTACACGATATGAATTACTTTTGAATACTGGTGGTACACCCATTGAAGTTAATCCAGTCAAGCACTCTTGTTGGTTTTTAATCGCATGCCTAATTATTGCCTGCCTAAAATTTCGGTCACTTAACAAATGATTGATATATATCTTGTTTCCAAGTTGTAAAAAAAAAAAGTAGCACTGTGTAATTTGTCAGTTAATTACCACTGCATCATATTTTTACTACTACTATGTATATCCAAATCTAGGCCGTAAAAAAAATGTATTAATAAACATGAAGATTTTAAATCTAGGTCTGGATTACCTTTTAAATCACCTTAATATTTGCCGCTTGCTACCTAAACTTGGATTTTTTTCCCCCCATAATGGCATAAGTTCCGCATGTCTGCATTTAAAACTTTTTTCATCTTAAATTTTA
>JAAIIK010020061.1:670830-684896 GCA_014706435.1 Silurus glanis | reverse complement strand
AGTTTTGAAAGGAATTGCTACTTGTCTAATTTTCAGTCTGGTTTTAGAAATGTAGTGCTGCAATTTAAACAACAAAGCACCACATAGCTTGCCCTCAACCCTGGCAAGTCTCCCATTTCCTGCTAAAGCACCCACACAGTATGATGCTGCCACCATAATGCTTCACTGTTGGGATGGTTATGGACAGGTGATGACCGGGACCTGGTTTTCATCCAGACATTCCATTAAGAATTAAGGCCAAACAGTTAAAACTTGGTTTCATCAGACCAGAGAAACTTGTTCCACACAGTCTGTCATTCAACAGGCTTCCATGGGTTTTGTAATGATGAGAGACTTCCAGCTAGCCCCTCTACTTTAAAATCCAGATTGGTGAAAGGCTGCAGTAATGGTTGTTCTTCTTACATTATCACATCTCAATACAGGATCTCTGGAGCTCTGACCAAGTCGTCTAGCCATCACAATTCGAACCAAGGTCAAACTCACTCAAATTCTTACGCTTGCCAATTTTTTCTGCTTCTAACACATCAACTTTAAGGACAAAACATTAAATTGCTGTCTAATATTTCCCACCCACTAACTGGTGCCATGATTATCTCATTAGTGTTATTCACTCATGTTATAAGAGCATAATGTTATGCCTGGTCTGTGTAAATATGAATGCATTTTTTTATGTCCCAGAGCAATATATTAAAACAATAGGTCACTTTATTTTATGTTTGATACAGTAAAAAGTCAATTCAATTAAATTTTCCCTTCATTATAAGGCTGAACTCCACCTCTAGACTTATGAAGGCACTCTGTTTCTGTCAACTGTTTTAGCGCTTTTAATTGTTGATTTTCCACCTTTTTTTGGCCTTGCCACTATTGTAAAAAAGGTTCTACCCAATAATAATAGCTAGTAATTAAATACAAATTAGTAAAAGTTATTCACTGGTAAACATATAAACCTTCATACCTGCTCCTTACTGACTTCCTGAATGTCTGTAAAGTTCATATCCAGAAAAAAGTCTTCCTCCTCTTGGGTGTCTGACTGGATGGCTGGGGTTTCAGCAATGTTGTATAGTTTGAAAATCAGAGCATGCATAACTTCCAGCATACAGCCCACTACCTTGGACGCATGGTCTCTAGAGAGCTGCACCATTGCAGGAAAGAAAAAAAAACTGCATTAAGGGATTATCACATACACAACAAAACATATTTGTAAACTACTTTAGTGATTAAAATGTATTTAATTACGTAAAATAAAATAAGACTATAATATTTGGACACTAGGGGAAGTGATAGCTCAGTGTTTGAGATGTTTTAAATACCACTGCTGGCCCCTTGAGCAAGGAAGTTAACACCTTGTTGAATAGATGAGATTAAATGTTACTCTGGAGAATGGCATCTGCCAGAATGCTTGTAATGTAAATGTTTAATTTGGGTCTTCAAACCTGGATTTACAAATATGAGGAAAAAGGAGTGTGAACATTGTCTATTTTTTTTTTTAACCTTTGATTATTTTGTTTAAAAAAATAAATAAATAAATAAATAAATAAAATCACTAAATACTCTTATGGATTTTCAAACACAACACAGTTTCATCATAAAATACTTTGTCAATTATATGTCTTGAATGTGTGGAGTAAATTTTGTGCTAGATCCCTCTGCCAAGATAACAGGTCTTCTATAATGCGTAATGAGGTCGGAGAATACATGGCAAGGCATGATAGTCCATTCCTCCATACAGAATCTCTCCTCTTCATTTCACTCCACAGGGCATGTTATGGGGTTTAAAATAGGGGACTAGAATTGACATAGCAGGACCTTGATTTGTATTAATTTGTTGCATGTTTCAAATTATTACCCTGCTGGAAGATCCAACCATGGTCTATTTTAAGCTTTCTGACAGACAGTCAGATGTGCATTTAATATCTGTTGATATCTGATAGAGTCAATAATGCAACCTCTCTGTGTGCACCAGACCCACCTCTATGTTTGTTTATTGTGTGAATTCTAAGGGATTTTGGCCTATATGTTAACTTATATTTGCACCCCTGTGAAACAGGAAGTCATGGTTGAACAATTTTCTCTTCCAGGCTACTTTAGGTGTACTAAAATGTGAAATATTATTTAGAAAAAAAATACTTAAAATATATTTAACTCATATGAATTAAAAAAGGTGCTAATAATTGTGCCACACAGATATATAAAAGAAATTGATAAAACTGTGCTGAGATTGCATTTATTTGATTTTAGATATTTTGTTCATTTTTCAAACAAAGGATTAAACGTTTAATCAAAGTCAATTTCCACAGCCACTTTGGCACGTATTTACCAATGGTGCCAATATTATATAATGTAAGTGCATATATAAATGTATTTTTGTACAAAATTTGAAGTTACCGAGCAGAATGTCTCCACAAAAGACTTGAGATAGATCAGTGTTTGACTGACAGCCCCTATAAACTCTGATAACTTTAAGGTAGACAAAGATTTCTCTAGGCCTTTCCAGAATGAGTCCTTGAGGAATGTGCTAGGTCCTGCACAGTAGCATGCCTTCATGTAGGCAGAAAAATCCGAAGCAGGCACAGAAGTAGTGGACTGCACTGGGCTGAACTGTAAGAGGTGAAATAATAATGAATGTAAAATTTGCATTCTCATTTTGTATTTACAAATACCAACTTATTAAAGTGATTACTACATAAATTTTATCTAAATTCATTGATTAGGTGGGAGACAATTTACAGTTTGCTCTCAGAGTTTTGAAGTATCGAAGTACAAATACTTTGTTACTCTGCTTAAGTAGATAAGATTTTTTGCACAAATATCTGTATACTTTCCAAACCAGAAATGTTACTTTAGTTTTAATCTACTTGGTGACGATCAATATTTTTTTGTCTAATTGCATGCTATTTTCAGTCCATCATCCTATTTCCTCTCATTGCATGGCTTTTTAACCTACCGCTGGTGTTTCATTTCCTGGCTACCAGACAGAGGGAGTCAGCAATGTAAACATGACTAAGAACAGAGACATTTCTGATCTCCTGATTATCACCATCGTTGCTCTGCTTATGTTCTATATGGCGGATGTTCAGCCTGAATACATTCATTAGGTAACAAAAATTCTAATTCGTTTTGTATTAATATATTAATATGAGTTGAGGTCCAGTTATCAGCGTGACACTAAAACAGGTAGAATAATGGCTACTTTTTACATGTCAGAGCCCAAACTTTACTTTAACTCTTTTACTAAAAGAATAGTCAGTTCTTTAACTTTTTTTTACGAGTCTTTTAAAACATGAGTACCTGTACTTCTACTTGAGTGAACAATGTGTATACTTTTGCCACCTCTGAATGAAGCTGACTGTAAAGTACATATGATGTAGAATAATAAATTACATGGCAAAGAAAGCCTTACCAGTGTTTCCTGATGCAGTTGATTGAGCCATTTATAATAATACATGTGGAAGTCAGAAATTGAGGTATGTGTGGAAAGGTTTTCAGAAGAGAGAAGCTCTTTATCGTAGCTTTGCAGAGTCAAACACAGAGCTAGTGGATCCCTCTGTGAGTGAAGGATATCACACAGAACTGCACATATGTACTCACAGAGCACACCTATAAAACAACAGCCCAGCAAAAAGCATCAGTTTCTTTCGCAGTACTTTTGGTGCAAATTAAATAGCAGGATAAAGCTAAAATTAGAATCATGTCTTACTGACATGACTTAAATTAAGAATCAGAGCTCCTGATGTTTGGGAGAAACTATACAATCTTCCACATTTACATGATATATTAATATTCCAAATGTCTATAATGTAATAATATACATGACAGACACCGGAAGAGTATTGTGTCAGTTGTAAAAAAGAAAACTACAAAAACTTTTCAGATTACTTTTTCCATCTATAAAGGCTGCCTGTTGCTTGTTCCGAGCCTCTAGGACAGCAGGCACAGCAGCACTGAAAGGAAATGTCTGGAGGATAATGTCATCAGTAAGTGACAGCCCAGTATTGTCAGGATCCTTTCCACTGGCCTCTATTATGACATCATCTACACCAGGCACATCTGTTAGGCAGTAAACGTAAACATAAATAAACTAATATAATTCAAAAACTTATTACCATTATCCGACCCACTATTTTAAAGTCTGAAAGTGTATGATTGCTCACCATCAATACAGGATATTGGAGCAAACCTAGTGTCCCAGTCCTGTCCTCTAATTTTAGCCTGAAGACACGCAGCCTCCTGCACCATAGCTGCAACTGTATCCGTGTATTTGTAAGGGTTAAGCACCACCCTCATCAGAACCTGCTCCACACAGACACATACGGACACACAAACTGGTTGTTTGAACCCTAAAAAAACTACTGTTAATTTAGTTGCCTACCACAGTTTGGTGGAAAGTAATTTATATAAATGAAGGTAAACAAACTAAAGTGTTGAATGACAGCTTTATCATCATGAGAGCAATTGTGAACAATGTACCTATTACAATACTTTTTATATGTAGTGTATATATACACAGTTGTGCTCAAAATTATTCATACCCTTGGACAGATTTATAAAAACTACTTTGGCAAAACTTCCATTGTATTATATTATATTAGTTGCTATGCACAAACCCACATGTTAGCTAAACATCTGTATACCAACAGAGATGGCCAGAAATTCTCTTTTGAGCCTGCTCAAAATTAATCATACCCTATTCCCAATCTCAGAAGAAATTCCTTCTTTTGTGAAAGTGCACATGGTTTCACACTCCAGTGAATAAAATCAATTAAGGCCTAATTATGTTAAATAATAACACCTGCTCTGTAAAGTTTAATTAAGAGGGCAAAGCTTTACTTAGTTTTAGTCACTGTCACCATAGGCAAGATGAAAAATTCAGTCATGATATTTGTTCACGTGTTGTCAATGCCCATATTGGAGGGAAAGGCTACAAGGCCATTTAAAAAGAACTGAATGTCCCTGTATCAACCGTTGGTACAGAGTATCATCAAGAAGTTCAAGATGTTCAAAACTGTCAAAAAACCTGGATGGGCGTGGCAGGAAGCGAAAAGTATTCTCTAGAGTCGCTAGAAAGATCTGCCGCGATGCGAAGAACAACCCCCGTATCACCACCAAAGCTCTAATAGACACTCTCAACCAAGCAGGGGAGACGGTATCAAGATCCACCGTTCAGCGAATTCTGCATTGAGGTGGTCTCCATGGACATCAACCCAGAAAGGCACCACTCCTTACTCAGAGACACCGGGACGCACGCCTGGCCTTTGCAAGGGGTCACCTAGATCAGATCCTGGTCAGATGAAACTAAACTGGAGCTCTTTGGACATTTGGATGTTGCATATGTTTGGCGTAAAAAAGGAGAAGTCTTCAATCCTGGAAATACTATTCCAATGGTCAAGCATGGCGGTTGTCACATGCTTCTCTGCCAATGGTACAGGTAACTTTGTTAATATAGATGATATCATGAAAAAGGAGGACTAGCTCAAGATTCTTAATAAAAACCTGGTGGTGCCAGCACCTGCCAGAGAATTGGACCTACCAGCAGGATAATGACCTGATGCATACGGCATGAGTGGTCAAGCAACGGTTCAGGGACAACAACATAAATGTTCTGGAGTGGCCAAGTCAGAGCCCTGACCTAAACCCAATTGAGAATTTGTGGAGAGAGTTGAAGATCCTGGTCAATGCTAGGAAGCCTCCCAATCTCCAACTGGAGGCTTTTGCGAAGAAAGAGTGGGGAAACATTCCACAGCAGACCTGTAGAAATCTTGCGGAGACCTACAAGAAGTGTTTGCAGGCTGTCATTAAGAACAACGGCTTTTCTATTGATTATTGAAACATTGTCATATAAAGGGTATGAATAATTCTAAACATGGTGATTTTTGAATATTTGTCAATAAAAACCCCATTAAGTCATATTTCTTGAAATATGTTATTCTTTCAGTTGTTTGTCACATATTAAATATATGAAAGTATTATAAAACTCATTCATCACACAAGACAAGTCAAAAACACTATAAAATACCAAGGGTATGAACAATTCTGAGCACAAGAATATATTTTTACATTTTATATGTTTTAGTACAAGAGTATATTTTTATGGCACTAAAATTCCATAGCAATACAGACATCACCAGATTTTTGCTTTGTCAAGTGCAAAGCAGGTTTTCTAGTGTTTGTGAGCTAATGTGTCTTCCTACAAATAATGTTTTTACTCCATGATGGGGTTGATTTTATTTTTCAGACTAACTGGCAGTCTTATTATATATTCAGAGTTAGCAGGAATTGTTTCCACATGGAACTGCCACATTTGAAATCAACTTTAGATCTTTTAATTTACTTATTTGTAGAAGAAAATATAGAAAAGTATACACCTGGCAAAGGAGCAATTTAGCTGCAGATAGTCCAATTGGGTTTTTTTTTGGTTCCTTAAAAAGGGGACACCAATAAAAGGGCTGTAATTCCTACAATTTTAGAATATCCTCAAATTAAAGATGCAGTTCTGCCCATTGAGCTATTCTTCATTATTTCATATCAACACCTATAATGTGTCAGCTATTTTTATTTGAGTTGTCTATGTCGATGTCTGAATATTAAAGGCCCTGGCTATAAGTTATTTCATGGTAATCAAGACAAATATGACACGGTTACTGAGGTGCAGAAGTATGTTGTAGTACCAAGTCTAAAAAGTGGATGACTGTCTCTTGTTGAGAAGGCTGCAAAAGGACCAGTTGATTGAGCCAAAGTTCCAATTCTTTCCAGTTGTGCTCAAATGCACCACTTTCTCTCAAGACCTGAGAATAAAACAACAACAACTATTTAATATAACACACATTACCTTTCTTAACGACCGAATAATGCAATTTTAATGTAATGTAGACACTGTGGTATGTCCTGTTACATACACTACAGTGAACAGATTAAAACTACTCTAACTAGTTAGAGAATGTTAACTACTCTAACATTTAAATAAATGTAACGCAAGGTTTCATCTACTGACCTTTATGATGAGCATCTTAGTTGCACTCCTCAGTTGAGTGTTGCTACAGTTGACAAACATCTTTAGCAACATATATAATACAGACGAATCCCGGCCTTCAAACTCTGGAGCCACTACATCCTATATTACCAGGTAAAGCAAGCAATCAGAACTGGCACAGGCAGGAATTGAAAAAAATCTCTCAGGCAAAAACATTGATCTCACTGAAAACATTTAAAAAATAATAATAATACAAAATAAATAAATACACGTCCATATGGCAGAGCATGGTAAAGCCGTTTGTGAAGGGAGGGTGAAGCCAGAGGAAGCAAGTGATCAGGATTACACTCCTGTGTGCGGATTTATTAATGAATGTCCTCTATTGAAGTGATTTATGAAGAGGATAAAAAGAGACAGAGAAACAGCCTTGAGAGAAACGCACTGAGCTGTGTGTATGTGTGCACATTAAACCTAAGCTCTAAAAAGCAAGCGTTAGAAAGGGGCAAAATAAAGCCTGTTTTAGCTGAAGAACCAGGAAAACTGTGCATCCGGAAAGTATTCACAGCTCTTCAATTTTTCCATATTTTCTGTTACAGCCTTACTACTAACTGATTACATTCACTATTTTCCCCAAAATTCTACAAACAATACCCCATAATGACATGAAAGAAGTTTGTTTGAAATCTTTGCAAATTTATTACAAATAAAAAAAAAAACTAAAAGTACAGCCTTTGCTAAATACTTTGTTGAAGCACCTTTGACACCAATTACAGCCTCAAGTCTTTTTGAGTAAGATGCTACAAGCTTGGCACACATTTTTGGACAGTTTCTCCCATTATTCCTTGCAGAACCTCTCAAGCTCCATTAAGTAGGATTGGGAGCGTCGGTGCACAGGCATTTTCAGATTTCCGAAGAGATGTTCAATCGGGTTCAAGTCTGGGCTCTGACTGGGCCACTCAACGACATTCACAGCATCGTCCCGTAGCCACTCCTTTGTTATCTTGGCTGTGTGCTTAGGACTGTTGTCCTGCTGGAAGATAAACCGTCGCCCCAGTCTGAGGTCCATAGCGCTCTGGAGCACGTTTCATCAAGGATGTCTCTGTACATTGCTGCATTCATTTTTCCCTCGATCCTGACTAGTCTCCCAGTTCCTGCCGCTGAAAAACATCTCCACAGCATGATGCCACCACCGTGCTTTACTGTGTGTGATTGTGTTGGCCAGGTGATGAGCAGTGCCTGGTTTCCTCCAGACATAGCAGGCCATTAAGGCCAAAGAGTTAAAGAATTTTGTTTCTCATGGTCCAAGAGTCCTTCGGGTGCCTTTTGGCAAACTCCAGGTGGACCGTCATGTGTTTTTACTGAGGATTGGCTTCCGTCTGGCCACTCTACTATACAGGCCTGATTGGCGGAGTGCTGCAGAGATGGTTGTTCTTCTGGAAGATTCTCCACTCTCCACAGAGAAACGCTGGGGCTCTTTCAGAGTGACCATCGGGTTCTTAATCACCTCCCTGACTAAGGCCCTTCTTCTTCCTTAGTTTGGCCGGGCGGCCTGCTCTAAAAAGAGTCCTGGTGGTTCCACTTCTATTTACAGATGATAAAGGCCACTGTGCTCATTGGGACCTTCAATGCTGCAGAAATGTTTCTGTACCCTTCCCCAGATCTGTGCCTCGATACAATCCTGTCTCGGAGGTCTTTAGACAATTCATTGGACTTCATGGATTGGTTTACGCTGTGACATGCACTGTTAACTGTGGGGCTGTAGCAATCGATTATTTTAGTTAAAGTATTCTACTGATTATTCCAATGATTATTCAAGTAATTGGATAAGAAGTAATTCTTTATTAAAAGAGCAATACTAAATAAATAAGAGAAAATAAGAAAGGTCTCTTAAAATTAACAAGTAATTTGTTTCCTTTTTTCTCAAAAATTTATATTTTATTGCTGAAATTGCATGCAAGAATATGTGATAACTAATCCCATGTTTAAGCCCATTTTTAATGCCAATTTAAACCCATTTGATTTACATCAAAATGCAAATATATAAGTAAAAATATATATAAATAAATTTCAGATAAAAAAAAATAAATAAATAAATAAATAAATAAATCACTATACAATTTTTAATCCAGCCATTATGGTTGCACAAGCCAGTGCACTCTTAGTGCCGGTACCGAACTAATGGGGAGGGTTGCATTAGGAAGGGCATCCAGCATAAAACGTGCCAAATCGAATATGCGGATCACAAAAAAGAATTTCGTACCGGATCGGTTGAGGAATGTGGAAGGGCAGATGGTGGTAGATTTTGCTAAAAGGATGGTAATGGCAGTAGTGAATACTTATTTTAAGAAGAAGGAAGATCATAGGATAAGGTATAAGAGTGGAGGAAGGTGCACACAGGTGGAATATGTTGTATGCAGGAGATGCAACCTGAAGGAGATTGGAGACTGTAAGGTGTTGGCGGGGGACAGTGTAGCTAGACAGCATCAGATGGTGGTCTGTAGGATGGTTTTGGAGGTGAAGAAGAAGTGGAGGAGGAAAGGAAGGACTGAAAGAAGAATAAGATGGTGGAAACTGAAGAAGGAAGACTGTAGTGTAAGGTTCAGGGAAGAGGTCAGACAGGAGCTCGATGGTGGTGAAGAGGTGCTGAATGATTGGGCAACTACTGCAGATGTGATGAGGGAGGCAGCTAAAAAGGTACCGTAATTTCCGGACTATAAAGCGCACCCACTGAATTTGACAAAGATTTTTATTTTTAACATAAATAAGCCGCACCTGTCTATAAGCCGCAGGTGTCTACATTGAAACTAATGAACTTTATACAGGTTTAACGAAAAGACACTAAATGCAATATGTTGCGCTTCTATTAGGAGCATAGCGGTATTTTGGGAATAGCCTGGCACTGCATTCTTCCGCTATTACTGCGTGTGTGGAGACCGAGGATTATGTCCTTATTATTTTCTGATGCTCATTTCTAAGTTTCTTTGACTAACCCATAACGCTGTTGCCAAGAAAAATAAAAAAGCACGAGTTTTGGAAACCTGTCTGTGCTTATATGATTTCTGTTGCAACTGGAGTTTTAGTGAGCTATCCCTTAACCCTGACTTAACGCGTTACAACGGCTTGTATCTAAACAGTAGCCTACCAAGAAAGTCATTGTTCACTGTCTTCCTCCTTCCTTTCACAACTACAGTGGTACCTTGACCTATGAGTGCATTAATGTACGAGTTTTCCGAGGTATGAGCGGTCACTCGGTCGATTTTTTTGCTCTGTTACACGAGCAAAAAATTGAGGTACGAGCTCGAGACGCCGCTGCTAGATGGCGAAGCGAAGCCAGAAAGCGAAGATTGTGACGAAAATTAAGATAAGCAAAGAAGAAAAAGTAAAAATTTTTAAGTTTAGGGATACGTAGTGTACAGGAGTGATAGTAAAAAACGAGTTTTCCCTCCGCCTCCGCTTATCGCCTCTACCCCCCCTCCACACACACACACACGTACGCACACACGCACCCCACCGGCGTTTTCGTTAGCTCAAGTCGTCTCATCTCCAAGGAAAATACACTGAATAAAACCTTATTATATCTTTACATACTCTTTCTATTATGTTTTTATACAAGATTTGTTATTTAGAAATGTATTTTCCAATTTAATAACATAAAAACGGGGTGTCATTTTGAGGGTTAGAACGGATTAATGCCATTTTAAGAATTTTCAATATGGAAAACTGATGTGCGAGCAAATTGAGATACGAGCTCGTCCACGAAACGAATTAAACTCGTAGGTCAAGGTACCACTGTATTTCTCTGGGGAGTTTATCTTTTGTCATCGTCGTGCGCCACAGGTGGAAGTTTTTCTCCCGAAGCCGTGCAGCTCAGAACACAGGTTAGGTGCGTTTTTTCATTTCGTTTTTCGGAAATTTCATTGGTCTAATGTTATGTCGCTCAGTTTTTTGGCTTGAAGTTTGTGAAACCGTGAAAAAACCCAGGAAAAATCCATATATTAGCCGCTTCGTTGTTTAAGCCGCGGGGTTCAAAACGTGGGAAAAAAGTAGCGGCTTATAGTCCGAAAAATACGGTACTTGGTGTGACATCTGGAAATAGAAAGGAATACAAAGAGATGTGGTGGTGGAATGAGGAAGTGCAGAACAGCATAAGGAGAAAGAGGTTGGCAAAACAGAATTGGGATTGACAGAGAGATGAGAAAAGTGGGCAGGAGTACAAGGAGATGCGACAGCAGGTAAAGAGGGATGTGGCGAAAGACAAGGAAAAGGCATATGAGGAGCTGTATGAGAAGTTGGACACTAAGGAGGGAGAAAAGGATTCATACCGATTGGCCAGGCAGGGGGACCGAGCTGGGAAGGATGTTCTGCAAGTTAGAGCAATAAAGGATGGAGAGGGAAATGTGTTGACTTGTGAGGAGAGTGGGTTGAGAAGATGGAGGGAGTATTTTGAGCTGCTGATGAACGAGGAAAATGAGAGAAAGAGTAGGTTGGATGGTGTAGAGATGGTAAAGAGTGGATAGGATTAGTAAGGAGCAAGTGAGAGCAGCTATTAAGAGGATGAAGAGTGGAAAGTCGGTAGGCCCAGATGACATACCGGTAGAAACATGGAGATGTTTAGGAGAGATGGAAGTGGTGGTTTTAACCAGATTGTTTAACAAGATTCTGGAAGGTGAGAGGATGCCTAAGTAATGGAGAAGGAGTGTGCTGGTACCAATTTTAAAGAAAAAGGGAGATGTGCAGACCTGCAGTAACTACAGGGGAATTAAGTTGATAAGTCACACAACAGTATGGTTTTATGCCGAGGAAGAGCACCACAGACGCATTATTTGCTTTGAGAATGTTGATTGAGAAGTACAGAGAAGGTCAGAAGGAGTTGCATTGTGTGTTTGTGGATTTAGAGAAAGCGTACAACAGGGTGCCGAGAGACGAGCTGTGGTATTGTATGAGGAAGTCAGGTGTGTCAGAGAAGTATGTGAGGGTGGTGCAGGACATTATGAGGACAGTGTGACAGCAGTGAAGTGTGCAGTAGGAACGACAGACTGGTTCAAGGGGAAGGTTGGATTGCATCAAGGATCGGCTCTGAGCCTTTTCCTGTTTGCAGTGGTGATGGACAGGTTGACGGACGAGGACAGACAGGAGTATCTGTGGACTATGATGTTTGCGGATGATACTGTGATTTGTGGGGAGAGTAGGAAGCAGGTTGAGAAGAGCCTGGAGAGGTGGAGGTATGCGCTGGAGAGAAGGGGAATGAAAGTCAGTAGGAGTAAGACAGAGTACAAGTGTGTGAATGAGAGGGAGGGCAGTGGAGTGGTGCAGCTGCAGAGAGAAGAGGTGGAGAAGGTGGAGGAGTTCAGGTACCTGTGATCAACAGTGCAGAGTAATGGAGTGTGTTAGAGAAGTGAAGTAAAGAGTGGAGGCAGGGTGGAGTGGGTGGAGAAGAGTGGCAGTAGTGATAGTAGAGTATCTGCAAGAATAAAAGGGAAAGTTTATAGGACTGTGGTGAGACCTGCAACGTTGTATGGTTTAGAGACAGTGGCATTGAGTAAAGGACAGGAGGTGGAGCAGGAGGTAGCTGAGTTGAAGATGTTAAGGTTTTCGCTGGGAGTGACGAGGATGGACAGGATTAGAAATGAGTTTACTAGAGGGACAGCATATGTAGGACGTTTTGGAGACAAGGTGAGGGAGACGAGATTGAGATGGTTTGGACACGTGCAGAGGAGGGACATGGGTTTTATCGGTAGGAGAATGCTGAGGATGGAGCCACCAGGAAGGAGGAAAAGAGGAAGGCCAAGGAGCAGGTTCATGGTTGTGGTGAAGGAAGACATGCAGTTGGTGTGACAGAGGCAGATGTAGAGGACAGGGGGGTGTGGAGATGGATGATCCGCTGTGGCAACCCCTAATGGGAGCAGCCGAAAGAAGAAGAGGAAAATCACTATACAGTTTTTATTTATCTTTTAGTTTGAAATGATCACAAACTTTGGAAACTGTGTCATTTTCTTTGGCCAGAATCTAGGCCTGCAACAATGAATCGATAAAATCAATAATATATATACACTGGCGTTCAAAATTAGAGAACAATTTATAAACAATTGAACAATTCTGAAATAATGTCATCTTCACTGCTCAACAGTTGAAGGAGTTGTTGTCCTGTCTATACCATGCTACCAGAACACCTTTTCCACAAATTAACTAAGGCATTAAAAAAAAAAACAATTTTCCAGAAAACACACTGATCAAAATTAGAGAACACTTTCAGATACCTCCCAGTTATTGGTGTTAATCTGGCACCTGGTGCTAATTTCCTTGATTATCTGTCAACCCCTATTTAACTGGCAGCCTAACTTCCAGTTTCACTGACTCTGCAAGATGGTGGGCCGTTCTTAAGTGACTGAAAGCCTCCGGCAGCAGGTTGTCCAGATGAAGGCCAAAGGGATGACCCTATCAGCCATAGCAAGATAAGTTGGTCATTCCAAATCTGTGATTTCAAGAATATTGAATCTTTACAACATCACAAACTCATTTAAGTCCGCCAAGAAGGCTGGTCGTCCACGGAAGACAAATACAAGAGAGGACAGGATACTGCGGAGGATCTCAATGGGCAATCGTTTCCACACTGCAGCTGGAATTGCTCACCAGTTCAGCACTGAACAGGGTAAGGATCTGTCTCGTCATACAGTGTCTAGACGTTCAAGAGCATTTGGACTGAAAGCCCACTCTGCAGTGACCAAACCTCTCATTAGCAGAAAGAATCAAAAGGCTAGACTAAGCTTTGCTGAGGAGCATGTTGTGTGGACAGAGGAGAACTGGTCCAAAGTTCACTTCAGTGATGAAAGCAAGTTTAATTTATTTTGGTCCGATGGGAAACATTATGTTCGGCGACAAACTGGAGAAAGACTGAACCCAAAGTGTGTAAAGAAGTCAGTGAAAAGTGAAGGAGGAAGTGTCATGGTTTGGGGCATGTTTTCTGCAGCAGGAGTTGGGCCTCTTATACAGCTACATGGCAGAGTGAATGCAAATGTTTATCAGAACCTTCTTCAACAACATATGGTTCCTTTCCTGCGTTCATCACCCAATCAGCCCGCAGTGTTCATGCAGGACAACG
>JAAIIK010020061.1:636665-655830 GCA_014706435.1 Silurus glanis | reverse complement strand
AGGTCGCAAAGTTCAAGGGGGCCGAATACTTTCGCAAGGCACTGTAGCATTATGCAGTAAAAATATAGCAATTTTTCTGTGTACTACATACATACAAAAATACATATTAAGCGTGAAAAACATTGCAAATCTTATAGAATAATGTGTCATTTGGATATATATTTGTATATACAGTGTATTCAGAAAGTATTCAGGTTTTTAAATATTGTTATGTTGGAGGCCGATACAATAACTTTCTTTCGGCTTCTCCCGTTAGGGGTCGCCACAGCGGATCATCCACATGTTTGATTTGGCACATGTTTTTAAGATAGATGCCCTTCCTAACGCAACCCTCCCCATTTATCCGGGCTTGGGACAGCCACTAAGGCTTGTGAGGCTGATACTATATTCCTTCAAATTGATTTTTTTCCCTCATTACCCTTCCTTATCATCACACTAAATGTACATTCACATCAGCTACTGAAGTTTTATAAATAATCTCCAGAATTATCATCAACAATAATTAAGATCGCCATCTGAACCCACAAAACTTGATTGGGCTAGAAGCAACATTCTGTTGCACTCTGGATAAAGTAGCTCCCTGTAAAAGAAATAAATGGCACTGTGTTATAATGTTCATTCAGTCCAGTCAAAAATTTTAACATAAATTGCATCAAACTAAATTGGTTGAATTTCAGTCAGCATGGAAGGGGAGCCTCCTGACCTATAAAAACTCTCTTAGTGCTGAACATATTTCTGCCCTCATAGAAGATATCCTGGCAAGCATAATACTGGATTTTTATTCAATACTGAAAAATTACTAGCAAACTGTGTGTGCAAGATACAATATGTAGCAGCAATGAGTTCAATTTATTGAATAAGTTTTTCAATGGCAAAATTGAAAATATTAGGCAAATAATCCAGACTATTTATTTAAAGCCATATATAACCCTGTGGATAACAATATAAAAACTGATGAGATATAGTTGAATGTTTCAACAAAGCCAGATGAGAGACGAGATTATAATAAAAAAAAAAATAAAAAAAAACTTAAGATATGTATTGTGTTGCACTATTATATGCTGCAACAAACTAATTGATAAAATTGATATTACTCAATAATGAAATTCGTTCTCAACTATGCTGTTATCTATTAGTTAGACTGTTCAAGTTAGAATTTAGTGTGATGCAAGAGAACACAGCCGCTTGTGAAATGGCAGAGAGTACAGCTCAACCAGCAGCAGGAAAAAGTGTGCGTCACAAGTCATCCAAGCTTTGCGAGCATTTTATATTAAACGCAACAAAAAAGTCTGTACCCTGCAAGTTATGCAAAGCGGAGCTTGCGTGTCTTGGAAGTACCACTTCTTCATCATCATCATCATCATCTTTCGGCTTCTCCCATTAGGGGTCGCCACAGCGGATCATCTGTCTCCATATCCCCCAGTCCTCTACATCTGCCTCTTTCAACCAAACTACCTGCAAGTCTTCCCTCACCACATCCATAAACCTCCTCCTTGGTCTTCCTCTTTTCCTCCTTCCTGGTGGCTCCATCCTCAGCATTCTTCTACCAATATACCCCATGTCCCTCCTCTGCACATGTCCAAACCATCTCAATCTCGCCTCCCTCACCTTGTCCCCAAAACATCCTACATGCGCTGTCCCTCTAATAAACTCATTTCTAATCCTGTCCATCCTCGTCACTCCCAACGAAATCCTCAACATCTTCAGCTCTGCTACCTCCAGCTCCGCCTCCTGTCTTTTAGTCAATGCCACTGTCTCTAAACCATACAACATCACAGGTCACACCACAGTCCTATAAACTTTCCCTTTCACTCTTGCAGATACCCTTCTATCACAAATCACTCCTGCCACTCTTCTCCACCCACTCCACCCTGCCTGCACTCTTTTCTTCACTTCTCAAACACACTCTCCATTACTTTGCACTGTTGACCCCAGGTACCTGAACTCCTCCACCTTCTCCACCTCTTCTCCCTGCAACCGCACCACTCCACTGCCCTCCCTCTCATTCACACACATGTACTCTGTCTTACTCCTACTGACTTTTATTCCCCTTCTCTCCAGCACGTACCTCCAGCTCTCCAGGCTCTTCTCAACCTGCTCCCTACTCTCACCACAAATCACAATATCATCCACCAACATCATAGTCCATGGAGACTATGATACCACGACAAACAGTGCAACTACTTCTGACCTTCTCTATACTCTATACAGCCTTCCTATCAGTTTCGGGACTCAGACACAGTCTCAGTGTTTAAGTCGAGGCTGAAAACGTACTTATTCAGTCAAGCCTTTAATCAGTAGATTTTTTTCTCAGGTAAAGGCTCAGATCTGGAGGGAACATTGATATAGAGTGTTTGGTGAACTGGGATATTTGTATGCTGTCGTCCCCTCACATTCACGCGTTCACTCAGGTTTGTTGATGGTGGTGTGGTGGGTCGTCTCTTATCCCAGAGATCCCTCATGTCTGTGTTGCCTTCTGGTTCTCCCTTTTAGTTATGCTGCCATAGCGAGTCTTGCCAGAGTCCAAACTGCACAGTGACTTTAACTCTCATACAACAATAGGTACACTTAATAATCCATATCCTTCTCTTCCTGTCACCCTCTTCTCTCTCTCTCTCTCTCTCTCTCTCGGTCGAGTTAAACATGCTCCTGAGGCTCCAGTGACCACTGTTCCTGCCCCTCTCCCCTCCGTGGATCTTCCCACTTCGTCCAGGCCTGCCTCTGGATAGTGTTCTCTTTGACTGGAGGCCACTCTGTGCAGCTGGGGAAGGTTTGTCATCAACGCCTTGGGTGGTTCCATGAAATTCCGGAGTAAGAACGGGAGCTTTGAGGATGGATTGGACTGTAGTTGATGTCAACAGTCTCCTACACTGACTCAGGAATACAGTTCGCTTCTGATCATCATCACTGTACCCCGCAACATTGTATACCTGCTACAAATGGACATTCGGTGTAACCCAGATGAGGATGGGTTCCCTCTTGAGTCTGGTTCCTCTCAAGGTTTCTTCCTTATGCCATCTCGGGGAGTTTTTCCTTGCCACAGTCGCCACCGGCTTGCTCATCAGGGACAAACTTACTCATAAAGAACATATTCATTTTTAATCACCGCATTATCTGTGTAAAGCTGCTTTGAGACAATGTTCATTGTTAAAAGCGCTATACAAATAAAAATGAATTGAATTGAATTACTTCTCCATCAACATTTTCAAAGCAAATAATGTTTCTGTGGTGCTCTTCCTTGGCATGAAACCATACTGTTGCTCACAGATGGTCACCTCTTCTCTCAGCCTGGCTTCCACTACTCTTACCCATAACTTCATGGTGTGACTGATCAACTTAATTCCCCTGTAGTTACTGCAGGTCTGCACATCTCCCTTATTCTTAAAGATCGGTACCAGCACACTCCTTCTCCATTCCTCAGGCATCCTCTCACCTTCCAAAATCCTGTAAAAAATCTTGTTAAAAACTCCACTGCCATCTCTCCTAAACATCTCCAAGCTTCTACCGGTATGTCATCTGGTCCAACCGACTTTCCACTCTTCATCCTCTTAATTGCTGATCTCACTTCCTCCTTACTAATTCTATCCACTTCCTGCTCCACTCTCCACATCATCATTAATGGCAACACACAATCCTAACTGTTCTATCAAAGAAGAAGAATTCTGATATGATGTGTTGTACTTTGTGTTGAACACACATAGGATGTACAGTACGCACTGCTAATAAGATTTTAAATATAGGTAGAATATATCACTAGTTTAGGTGATGTACTTAATCATGTCGGGAATTGTGCAAGAGTCAGGCGGCATTTAAGTTGCAATAAGACAAGAACAAGAGAAAGCACAGGAGAAGTGTACACTGCAGGCACCAGGAGCACGCACGCACGCGCGCACACACACACACACACACACACATTTTTGATTGGAATACGCAACATGGATCAAGGTGTAAATGGTTGTCAAAGTGCTAGCTTTTACAGGGATCTAGTGCTGACCAAACACACAACACCTAAACGATTACTCGTTTAAAGAAAATGTCTTGGTACATTTTATAACCACGTGGGAACACGCACTTACTTACCCTTGAAAGCTTTACTGGGATCCTTTAACATTGATTTAAAAACAGTCCCATTGAACTCGCTTTTATTTTCTTTAGCTTTCTTCTCTGGGATAAGAGACTTTAAATCGTTTTTTTTACGCTTACTTGCCATGGTTTAAACCGAATTGCACCGAAGGTGTAGAGATATTGACGCGCGTGCTTCTCTTCTTCTTTTGCGGTTTAGTTGCTTATAAGAAATATTTTACTGCCACCTAGTGATGACGTTCAGATTATTTGCTTGGCTACAGAAATAGCAGCTTTACTCAAGTATGTATCGCTGAAGTTTGCCAGAGAGAATGTAAACAAAGCCCAGGACTTCTGGAATAATGTTCTTAGAAACAGATAAGTCAAAAATCTTACTATTTGGACACTGGAACGGAGGACATGTTTGGCATAAACCAAATACAGCATTCCAGGAAAAGAACCTCATACCAACTGTGAAACATGGCGGTGGAAGTGTACTGGTTTGGGAATGCTTCGCTGCAGCAGGACCTGATCAGTTCACCATCATAGAATCCACCATGAATTCTACTATTTATCAGAGGGTGCTTGAGGAACATGAGATCATCTGTAAAAAAGTTAAAGCTGGAGTGGAACTGCATCCTGCACCATGACAGTGACCTAAAACATACCAGTAAATCCACCAAGGACTGGCTGAAAACTAAAAAATGGAGAGTCCTGAAATGGCAGGGTCAAAACCCAAATCTTAATCCCATTGAGATGCTGCGGGGTAAAATGAAACAGGCTGTACAGGCGAGTGGGGCAAACTTTCCTCAGACTGATGTCAGAGACTGGTAGATTTCTACAAGAAGAGTCTCACTGAAGTTATTTCAGCCAAGGGGGTAAGGGTGTCCTAACCTTTTCCTCAGTAAGAATACAAATTTTTGTTGATAACTTTTGTTTAATGAGTAAAACAAGGTTCTCTTTCAAACATCGGTTCGGTATCTCACTATGGGAATCGCCTTGGGCGTGACCAATCCTGGAAGCTCCAATCACACCACGTCTGTCAGTTGACAGACCAATCATGACAGTGATGCGGGAAGTCTCGCCTCCCTATATACACCGCTGCTGACGGTACCTGCCTTATTCTCATTCTCTTCCCCGTGAAGATTCTCGTCAGGAAGCTATCCTCAGCAGATCCTCTAGGGGTGGCTGCTAAATTGTTCACCAAGATACGTCTCCGAGCTGCTTCTTTTTGAGGGAGATATTCACTGTTAAGGCGAATATTTTTCTTCTGCTGTTCCTTTTTCACCTTGCGTTAAGTGAGGTAAGGAAGGTAATCGTACGAGACCCGTTTTTCAAGAGGCACGTTGTGCTGATCTCGTTTATCTCCCGGTGTTCGCAGTTCCGTTATGCCGACTGCGAGCCCATCCGGTTGTACGGTGGCGGGAAAAGATCCCTCATGACCGTGTGCATGCGGGTCTATGATCTCATCCAAAGACTCTTATCCCCTGTGCATAGTGTGTTTGGGAGTTAGACACGCGCAGGCTGTGCTTGCTAACCCCGGGTGCTGCCTGCACTGCTCTCATTTCCCGTTAAGGGTTCGGGAGCGCCGAAAGCGAGTCACGGCCGCGAATAAAGGAGACCCATGTCTCTCTCCGCCGCCCGCAAGTTGATGGATGAAGTGTCTCCTGTCTTTCCTTCGCTCTTTGATTCAAACCCTTTACTGGGGGACAAGGAAGAGGAAGATGATGAGGTTGCTCATCTTTTGGAGGAAGATTTGGAGGAAGAGGAGGAGAATGCTATCCTTACTCCCGATCTTCTCTCCAGGCCTGGAAGTGCTATGAGCCCTTACCACATGCCAGGTGAGCTGGACCTCGTTGAGATGTAGCAGCCAAAAAGCATCGAATGGCCGTCTCAGCAGGTGCACCAGGACGCTGAGAGGGATTTATATGATGGGAAGAGGCTGCCATCGCACACTTCCCCAGTTAAGCAGCTGATTCCATCCATCCCTGCGTGTGTGGCAGAAATGCGGCGTATTTGGGACAAACCCTTCTCACATAGGGTACCCGTTAAGGGTTTCTCTAGACTGGAGGTGCACAATATGGAGGATTTGGGGATGTCCAACCCCTAATACGCAATAAAGATGGGGAAGCGTTTGAAGCATGCCTCTCGAGAAATCCTACTGCTCGCCCCAGCCCCAGCAAGGCATCTTTTGCGGCAGCGGCGGCTAGGCATCGCCCAGCAAACCCTCAGGGAGGAAAGAAAAGACTGGCGACCTAACCTGTGGTCTGAATTTGGGTCAAAAGAGGGGCTACAGCACTTGCGGAGTCTCTGTAGCACCCCTCGACTCATCTCAGGAGTCTTGTCCTCCCCCTCTGGCGAAAAAAGGGGAGTGGTTCAAGAACAATGTTCAGTAAACGGAGGTTCTCCGGTTGGAGTATTGGCACCAGTTCCCCCTGTGCCCAAAAAGTTATGAGGGAGGTCAGAAGGTTTGTTCTCTTTCTCAAGAAATAAAAATGTGTTCTGTGCATCCAGGCAGTGGGCCGAGGGCACAGACGTGTGTAAAAAATCACATAA
This sequence comes from Silurus glanis, assembly GCA_014706435.1. NCBI lineage: Eukaryota > Metazoa > Chordata > Actinopteri > Siluriformes > Siluridae > Silurus > Silurus glanis. Next base: position 649,212 of record JAAIIK010020061.1, on the reverse strand, counting down.
AAACACACAATAAAACTCGAATCAGAGTTGCAACCCCCAGATCCGCCCCTAGATGTCGCCACCTCTGTGAGCGGGGGCTGCAGTGGCCCACTCTCTGCTCGCACAGAGAGTTGGCGCGCCTGCACAGTACACCCTTAGGTTTTGTCCACAATACAGCGAGAGTATTGTCTGCAATTTGCTGTGAGACTACCACTCTTCAACAGTGTGATATGGTCAACAGCGGTGGAGAAATCAGCTCAGGTCTTAGAGGACGAAATAACCTCCTTATTGAGCAAAAGAGTAATTCGATCTGTACCGCGGAAGGACAGCCAGCACGGTTTTTACGCCCGGTACTTTGTCGTTCCCAAGAAAGGGATGGGGGGTGTCTCCATCCTATTCTGGATTTACGGAACCTCAACAAACTCAGAAAGTACAAGTTCAAAATGCTCACAATAAAAGCATTGTACAGTGTTATTCGTCTTAGAGACTGGTTTACATTAGTGGATCTGAAGGACGCTTACTTTCACATAAGTATTTATCCGGCACACAGGAAATTCCTACGCTTTGCCTATCAGGGCTCAGCCTACTGGTATCTCACTCCTGTTATCAGAGAACCGGGGTTACGAAAGTAACCTAAAGTTAATTTTGTTGTTTACCTGCAATTAAATCACATTCTTTTCCAAAGAAAATAAAAACAAGTTTAGACATCAATGTCATTAACCCTTAATGAACAAAGACGTGGTCTGCAACCTGAGAAATCGCACTCCTCCTGTTTGAGCTGTGAAATTGACAGCACTTTAATCCAATGGCATTAGGAGGGTGCCGAGAGAGGAGTTGTGGTATTGTATGAGGAAGTCAGGTGTGGCTGAGAAGTATGTGAGGGTAATGCGGGACATGTATGGGGACAGTGTGACAGCAGTGAAGTGTCCGGTGGGAACGACAGACTGGTCGACAGACAGGTGGAGGTGGGACTGCATCAAGGATCGGCTCTAAGCCCTTACCCTTTGCAGTGGTGATGGACAGGTTGATGGACAAGGTCAGACAGGAGTCTCCTTGGACTATGATGTTTGCAGATGATATTGTGATTTGTGGTTTGAGTAGGAAGCAGGTTGAGAAGAGCTTGGAGAGAGGTTAGGTAGGCTAGAATGAGATGGTTTGGACATGTGCAGAGGAGGGACATGGGGTATATCGGTAGGAGAATGCTAAGGATGGAGCTGCCAGGAAGGAGGAAAAGAGGAAGACCAAAGAGGAGGTTTATTGATGTGGTGAGGGAAGATTCACAGGTGGTTAATTTGAAAGAGGCTGATGTTGAGGACAGGGTAGTGTGGAAAAGGGTGATCCGGAAGCAGTCAAAAGAGAAAAAATATAATAAAAGAGGTGAAATTAAAACCTTTAGCACAACACACGTTTAGTCACAACGTCCTTTCTTTACTCAGATATAAACAATAAAATTTTTTTTATTTTTAATCAGTAAATATTTGTTTAACTAATGCATCAAGTCCTAAATCAAGCACCAAAATCCCCCATGATGCACCTCTATGTGCGGCCATGTCAATCTAATCTGCCCAGGGCCCAGAGACTTTAAAGGCCCTGGGCAAATTAGATTGACATGGCAGCACATAGAGGCTGAAATCTGATTGGACAAAAAATCTAACATCCACAAACACGTACTGGAAGCAGTGCAGCCAAGAGAAATGCTACGAAATTAAGAGAATAAACTGTTAGGAATAAATTAATGCAATTTCATGGAACAAATATTAGAATTTAGGTTGTAAATGTAGGTCAGTGCTTCTAATAGTGTTTAGGCCAGCAAAGAAGGCCTTGCTGGTCCTGCACACCCGCTACTGACTATTCTTTCGTTTATCATTTTTAATTCTTCTTCACTCATCGGTTTACATTTCTTTCCCATTTTTCACTCGCATATTTCCACTTTCCTGTATTTCCTTAACTTATGTTCCTTACCTCATTGTTGACAATTGAACTAACATAATGATAATGATCACTCCTCATAGTACAATTCTTTAGCACCTCCCAATTTGTAAGACCACTTAATGAATTTGAAACAATTGTTAGATCTATTGCTGATTCCCCATCTGAATTTACATCCAGGCACGTATAACTTTCCATTGTTTATAGAAGTATATATAAATAAGTTTTTCTTTTCTATTGATTCTTCACTAATTAGACCATTTGTATCTGTTATAATCTTCCCCATAAATTATTATGGGCATTAAAATGCCCACACCATATTACTCTTTCTCCATTTAGTCATTTTATTCCTTCCATAATGTCCTGTGCTAATCTTTTACATGGATTATTATGACATAATTCTTTATTTCTTTATTCCAAACCATATAACATGCTCCTGAGGTACCAGTGACCAGTGTTTCTGCCTCTTTCTTCTCCTCAGATTTGGCTGCTTCCTCCCGGCCTGACTCTGGATGGTGTTCTTTCCGATTGGAGGCCACTCTGCAGATAGTAGTAATGGCTACTTTTTACTTAAGTACATGTCAATGCCCAAACCTCTTTACTTTATGTTGAGTGAAGAAATTGTCAGTACTTCAACTTTTACCAGAATATTTTAAAACATGAGTATGTGTACTTCTTCGTACGTGAAGGATGTGTGTACTTTTGCCACCTCTGCCGGTTGCTCGTGAGGGACAAACTTACACTTATGAAGAACAATCTTATTAATTATTTCTTACCACACTAAATGTGTAAAGCTGCTTTGAGAGAATGTCCATTGTTAAAAGCGCTATACAAATAAAAATATATTGAATTAGATAGATTGGGTAGCTGATAAAACCCGTCTTATTTCGATCTGAAATTTTTAGAAATTAGTTTATTAGAGGGACAGCGCATGTTGGACGTTTTGGTGACAAGGTGAGGGAGGCGAGATTGAGATGGTTTGGACATGTGCAGAGGAGGGACATGAATTATATTGGTAGAAGAATGCTGAGGATGGAGCCACCAGGTAGGAGGAAAAGAGGAAGGCCAAGGAGGAGGTTCATGGATGTGGTGAGGGAAGACATGCAGGTAGTTGGTGTGAAAGAGGCAAATGTAGAGGACAGGGTGGTATGGAGACTGATGATCCGCTGTGGCGACCCCTAATGGGAGCAGCCGAAAGAAGAAGAAGAAGATTTCGATGTAAAATTTATTTCCCTTCAAATTTTAGACACACTGACAAACTGTTAATTCTTCTCTCTTCCCTGTTCATCTTTAAATGGACTGCTTCTATAACTTCCTCCCCATCTAGATTCTTTTTTAATTCCTCCATATTCACTCATACTGGAACTTTATTTATTATACCCACCATTTCTGTACTACAATCATATAATTTATTACTGTCTGCTTTCCCACTGTTTTTAGTTTAATGGCTTTGTTTTTCTGCTCTTCATTCTTGCAAACTATCAGTAAATTGCTTTTCCAAACACTATCTCGCCTATAAATTTCTTCAATTCCTATGTCAATGGCAATGGATTTACTCCTGAAACTCCTTCCTCTTCTTTAAACTTCAACATTATCTTAAATTAATTATTTACCTTATTTCTTCCATCTCCTTCCTCACTAGCTGACAAACTAATTTCTGATCCTTCCCTCTTACTTTTTTGATACCTTCTTTCTTGTTCTCCCCTCTGTGTCTATCCTGCTTCCATATCATCTTCCTCTTCTCCTATATCTTCCACTCTTCCATTCTCAGTTCGATTTCCTCGAGATCTATTCGTATTTTTTCTTATTTTTGTCGTGTTCTTTCGTATTTTCGTATTGTTTGAATCAGCCGCCATCCCAGGATCCACTCACCAGCAGCTTTACTTAATAGAGAAAAAAAAAAGGTTTCACAAAAAAGTTTTTTTTTAAATTTAAAGTCATAAAATGTTTGCTCAGTGCTAAATGGAAAACACAAGTATTATTATTTTAATAGCTCTGCTGGAGTAATTAGACCTGCTGCCACCATTAAATTCCAGGGGCAAAAGCATAAAATATAGTCGCCAGTTAGTTTTCCCTCACCAATCTAATAATTCTTGTGACAGATTGGCCAGGGTTTTAGGCATTAGGAAGAAAAATATCTGTGGATGAGGCATCATGTGGAGATTGCTCATGCTGAGATTGGGGATTTCCACTTAAAGCATTCCTTAGTGCATGCCTTCAACAAAATGAGTGTAATTTGCCTAATCCAGCCTAGCATTGTGTTAACAGGGTGATTGTATGTAACAGCCTCTCTAAATATATTTCAGTCTGTGTGCTAAAAACAGACCTCAACTAATGTGATAACTCCCTCAGGCCAGATTCTTTCCTGCTTCAGAACTGGTTTGACATGTTTCAGTAGTGGTCTCTATGCTGGGATTAACCCCAGCATAGTCCCATAGTGATCACTTAGCACTTCTTTTCCACCAGGTGGACTGTGTGTATGGTTGTAAATTCCCTGGAGAGGTGGTATGGCTAGCATTTTAAAGTCATGGATTGCACCAGCTACAAATAGCAATTTTGCATCATTCAGCGTTTGTTTAAACACACAACACAGGTTTTACCACACAGTGCTGTAATCTGAAAATTGTTTGCCAACAAAACAAATAATTCTGCATCTATATATGCTTAGAGTGTTTGCCTTTTATGTTTCAAACAACTAAATAATAAAACGCTTCTTAAAAAGCAAATTGCCTTCACATGACTTTGGAAAAAAGTCAATTGAACAAATAAAACAAAGTGATTACCAAATCATTTATTTTTCTGATCTTCAGTGGTTAAAAAAGCCTTAACAATTCAGAACCTCTCTTACAACTTTCCGGCGTGATAATAAAATCTGTTTATTAAACTGTTACTCTATGTAGGCACTAGAAAATATTTGTGTGTTTTATTTTACAAATATCTCTGTTTGGCAGGGTCATAGTCTGTAAGAATAATATCCAGGTTCATTCTGACAACAAAACAACACAGCATTGTGGTTTCTAAAGATATGCCATGAATCACTTGCCATTTTTAATGTGTTTGTGTGTGCGAGAGACAGAGAGATAGAGAAGCAGAGAGGGGAAGAGAAAGAGAGAGACATGGAATGCCCAGCTGTTCATTTATTTCAAGTAATCTTTTTTTAGTATATTACTAGTCAAATATTCCTCCAAATGTACATGCACTCTATGACATACACACAGAGATTATCAAGGTTCTGCACAGAATCAAATGTTCCCAAATAAGATTTTATTTTTTAAATCTACATATTTGAAAGAATATGGCCCAATAACTAGTGTTCCCCACTACCAGATAGGTGAGGTCACCGTTCTGAATATTCTAGTGCTTTTTCTACGCCAGTAAATCTATTTCACAAGCACATGTGTGTATTATTAAACAATAAGTTGGACACTTGCTTTGTTTTCCAGTTTTCTAAACACAGATTTACGCAGACAGCATTACCGGTATGACTTTCATTCTCAAAAATGCTGTGTAGTCCTTATTACTCACTGAGTATATTTGCCACCCTGATACTTAGTCTAGGAGTTCTCAGTCATGATTCACTTTAAATTAGAATTTTATATCCACATACACATTCAGACCAATATTATTTATTTATGATAAACTTTCATTTAAATTTTTTTTTTTTTTTTAGCTTTCTCTCATACTCTTCTCTATTCCTCTCTAATATTTATTTTACTTCTCTGGTGTTTCAATGGCCAACCCACACTTTACTTCCTCTGGAATACGGGTGGCTTGTTCCTCGGATACAGGCCCTTCCCGTTTGATTTCTGTAACAACCTCTGAGTAGGTAACTTCTGAGGTTATCTTCTTGCCTTTTGGTGGAGTCACTGCAGGCTCTGCCTCAGCACCCTCCTGGCCCTCAGCAACAGCACGCTCTTTCTTTAGTTTGATGGTGGGAGCTTTCTTCGCAATGTTTTCCTTCAGCCTCTCTCCACTCTGACGCATCTTCTCCCGCTGCTCAAGAGGAATTATCTTTTCACCCAGGGTGTTGATCTTTGTGCCCAAAGTCTGTCCTGTCTTGCTTAGACTCTCCTTAGTCTTGTTGAGGTTTTCCCGTGTTCGAAAACGGGTTTTACTCATGTTCTCTTTGGAGAAAGCTGCTCTGATGTTGTCTATCCCTTTCAAACCTGACTGCTTCAGCCGTGCTGCTCTTGATGACTCTGCCTCTTCCACAACCATATACTCCTCATCAGATGAGAGGTCTGCAGGGATTTCATAATCATCCGGCTCCACCTCAAAATTGGCCAAACCTGCATCCTTAGGGGTTTTTGTCACAGCCACTGATGGAACCTCAGCCTCACCCTGAAGTAAAACACAGAAAGAAAGAGAACAGAGAGAAGAGAAAAAGGAATAAAATATAGTTCTTGTTCATTTAGTATAAAAATACAAATGATCTGTTTGTATTTCTGTGTAGAGTATACATACCTGAAAAATGACCACTCTGAACTTGTTCCTCGTGAGAAGTTCATCTTGCGTGGTCTCCACTTTTTTCACACGGACATTCTGCTTCTCCACACGTGAACGCACCTCCTTCACATGAGCACTTACACGCCGGGCCTTCTGCAGCAACTTGTCCACGGTGGTTGCTGTGGCACCATGGTTCTGGACCAGTTTAAGCAACTCTGATTGGACTGTAGCAACAGATGTCTCCAGCTGATGTTGGCGTTCTTCCATTCGCTGCTGGCTGGCTTGCACACCATCAATGATAGTGGAGACACGTTCCAAAAGAGACAGGATGGACAGGGCAGACACTGGCTGTCCAGATTCATCTTCAATGCCAAGTACTATGTCTCTACTCTTCTCCATTTCTGACAAATTTGTACACACACTCAAAACAACTACTGATGGTTAAAGAGAAGCTAAGTCATTAGCTAGACATTAATGCCAGTAAGCAAGAGATTTACAAGCCTGTGAGACTGAGAAAGACTGACTGTCCTGATCTGTTCTGCCAGAGAGCCACCAGTCTGACTCATGCCCCCTACTCACACACCCCACAGATATAAATAAGTATAGCTGTAAGAGGACACGGGCATTTAGGGAATCACTAGAGCAGGGAAACAAATTAGAAAGTCCTGGTAGTTTAAAATGCTTCAGCACATATACAAATGCATTTTATGTGTATTACACTCAGTATGATTGTGTTAATAATGTATTGATCATAAGTGTAACAGTTCTACATACAATTTTCCTAATGTGTGTATGCTTGAGCAGTTAATTTGGCTGCAGAAGCAGTGCCCCACCCTTGGGAATACATAACTAATTTGATCGAAGGCAGCAGGTGCAGTTGTCTCACGGAGGGTAACATGATCGCATAGGTATTTCTGCACTGACATTTACAGACTACACATCCCAATGTACCCCCTGATTGTGATATCAGTGTGATATGGGGCTGCAACTTAATTTAAAAAAAAAGTGATAATGTGTCACATAAAAAAATGTATATATTTATGCCTCTGCCTGTCCAGCTGCAGATGAAACCTTTAAATATTGGAACTGATTTAACCAGGGTCATGGTTGAAGTTAGGTCAAATACCTTTTACATTTTAAATAGCTTTTCTTCATGGCTTTCTTCCTGTAATACATAAAAAGTATTCTAAAACTACAGTAAATTATCCTTATACAAAAATACAAAAATTACACTAAGATATTAAATCAAAATATCTATGCCTTCAACTAACCAGACCAATATTCTGCAGACCAAGTGATACTAAACAGAAATGATACTGTCCTTGTCATTTCATGGATGCCATAATGAGTCAGGGAGGATCCCACCTCGGCTAACACATCTCTGTGATGCTGATCCCAGGTGTTCAAATCCAGTTTGAGAACCTGGCCAGCAGGAGCCAACTCTGCTCTTCAGGACTGCTTTGAATGCACTAACTGGGACATTTTTAGACAGGCTGCAACAAACGGCGACTTCACTGACTGGAGTACACATCATCAGTGACCAGCTACGTCAGCAAGTGCATCGATGATCTCCAAGATCATCACTACACATTCCAATCAGAAGCCGTGGACCGCAAAGGTGCATGTGCTACTAAAGTCTAGAGACTCTGCCTTCAGAGCAGGGGACAAAACGGCCTTTAGAACAGCAAGGGGCAAACTGTCCCTAACCATGAGAGAGGCAAAGCGCACACAAGCCAAGAGAATCCACAGCAATTTTTAGGACAGTGGAGACACCCGGCGCATGTGGCAGGGTATCCAGGCGATCACGAACTATGAACTACTGAACTTCACCTGCCTGTGAGGTGACTCCTCCCCCCAGATGCGCTGAACGACTTCTATGCCTGTTTTGAGGTGCAGAATGTGGCGGAAAGGAAGTCCACTCCTCCTCCGTGCTCTGTCTAACCACAGCCAAAGTGAGAAAAACTCTGCAGAGTTAACCCACGGAAGTCTGCTGGACCAGACAACTTTCCTAGCAGAGTGCTCAGGGAATGTGCATAACAGCTAGCAGATGCCTTCACTGACGTCTTCAACATCTCCCTGAGCAGCACCGTTGTTCCTATGTGCCTCAAGACAACGACCATCATCCACATGCCAAAGAATTCTACAGACTCCTGCCTCAATAACTACCACCCAATCGCACTCACACCCATCGTGACGAAGTGCTTCGAGAGGCTCGTCATGAGGCACATCAACACCCAGCTACCACCCTCACTAGATACCATGCAGTCTGTGTTTCGTCCAAACCATTCCACGGTCAATGCCATTACTACCCTCCATCTGGCCCTCACCCACCCGGACAATAAGGACACAAATGCTATTCATAGTCTTCAGTTCAGCATTCAACACAATCATCCCTCAGCACCTGATTGAAAAGCTGAGCCTACTGGGCCTGAACACCTCTGTCTGCAACTGAATCCTAGACAGTCCGGATCAGGAACAACATCTCCAGCACCACCACACTGAGCACTGGGGCCCCTCAGGACTGTGTGCTCAGTCCCCTGCTGTTCACTCTGCTGACTTACAACTGTATAGCAAAGCACAGCAGGAACTACATCGTCAAATTTGATGATGACACGACTGTGGTGGGTCTCATCAGTAAGAATGACGAGTCAACATAAAGAGAAGGTGCAACAGCTAACAGCCTGTTGCAAAGCCAACAACCTGTCTTTCAACATTGACAAAACTAAATAGATGCTTGTTGACTTTAGAAGAGCACAGATTGGCCACTTTCCACTGATCATCGATGGATCCTAAGTGGAGATCGTCCAGAGCACCAAATTCCTTGGTGATCATCTTCACCTGGTCACTCAACACCAGCTCCATCAGCAAGAAAGCCCAGCAGCATCTTTACATCCTGAGAAGTCTGAGGAAAGCCTCTACAGAGGGACCATCCTGCACAGCTGCATTACTGCCTGGTTTGGGAACTGCACCGGCTCGGATTGCAAGTCCCTACAGTGGATTGTGAGGGCAGCCGAGAAGATCATTGGAGTCTCTCTCCCCTCCATCACGGACATTTACACCACACGCTGCATCCACAAAGCCAACAGCATTGTGGATGACCCCCACACACCCCTCACACACACTCTTCAACCCTGTACCATTAGGAAAACAGGGGGTAGATCTTTCTCTTATAAAGCCCCACAGTTATGGAACAGCCTTCCAATCAGTGTTCGGGACTCAGCCTCAGTGTTTAAGTCAAGGCTAAAAACGTATTTATTTAGTCGAGTCTTTTATTAGTAGATTCTTCTTAGGTAAATGAGCAGATCTGGAGAGATCATGGATACATATAGAGTGTTTGGTGAACTGGGATATTTGTATGCTGTCGTCTCCTCACTTAACTCAGGTTTGTTGATGGTGGTGTGGTGGGTCGTCTCTTATCCCAGAGATCCCTCATGTCTGTGTTACCTTCTGGTTCTCCCATTTAGTTATGCTGCCATAGTGAGTCTTGCGGAGTCCCCAACTACACAGTGTCCTTAACTTTCATACAACAATAAGGACACATAAATGGATTATTATTTGTCCTTATTGTTGTATGAAAGTTAAGGACACTGTGTAGTTGGGGACTCTATAATACTCGCTGTGGCATCCTTCTCTTCCTGTCACCCCTCTTCTCTCTCTCTCTCGGTCGAGTTAAACATGCTCCTGAGGTTCCAGTGACCACTGTTCCGGCCGCTCTTCCCTCTGCGGATTTTCCCACTTCGTCCAGGCTTGCCTCTAGATAGTGTCTCTCTTCAATTGGAGGCCACTCTGTGCAGCTGGGGATGGTTTCTCATCAAAGCCTTGGGTGGTTCCATGAAATTCTAATGTCAACAGTCTGCTACACAAAACAATAGTCATCCCCAAGCCATCAGGCTCTTCAACACACAGAACTGAATGGGTGTTCTTCTGAAAGCTTCTCCTCTCTTCACAGAGAAACGCTGGATTTCTTTCAGAGTGACTGTCGGGTTCTTAGTCACCTCCCTGACTAATGCCCTTCTCCCCTGATCCCTCAGTTTGGACAGGCAGCCCTTTCTAGAAAGAGTTATTTCAAGTTGTAGAAACATCTGAAGGATGATCAGTGGAAACAGGAGGCATCTGAAGTCAATTTTGAGTGTTATGGCAAAGGCTGTGAATACTTATGCACGTGATTTTTTCATTTTTTATTTGTAATAAATTTGAAGATTTTAAACAAACTTCTTTTATGGTGTCATTATGGGGTATTGTTTATACAATTGGTGGGAAAAAAATTTATTTGATCCATTTTGGAAAAAGGCTGTGACATGCCATAAAATGTGGAAAAAGTGATGAGCTGTAAATACTTTCCGGATGCACTGTATTTCAAATCACACCTATGCCAACATTTGTTAATTCCCTCCACACATACTCTCAAATGTCTATATAATTCAGTCTGAATTACAGCGTGCCTTTTAGTACAAAATTTCTCAAAGAATTTTCCCCTGTACACCTGATTAATAATACAGTTACCCAATCAGTGAGTCATGTAGAAACAACACAGTGCATAAAGTCATGCAGATACGGCTCTTTAAATCTTTAGGTAATATTCACATAAAATTTCAGAACTGAACAGAAATATGTGATCTCTGTGATTTCACCAAAGTATGGTTTTTGATAGCGGTAGGGCTGGTTCAAGTATTTTTGAAACATCTTCTGGTATTTTCACACACAAAAACAACTCTCTATTTTGTTCAAAATATCAATTACCCCAACCACTCTGTGTGAAATCCAACTTAATAGTGACAAAATTAATAATACATGTCAAAAGTATACAGATGATTCACATTATTTATTTGTAGATATGTAAGAGATGATTGCTGCATAAAGAGGCCAGAAATAAAATTCATATTGAAATGCAACAATGCAACTAGTATTAACCCGTTGGAACAGCCAAAATCTCAAAAGAGGAAAAAAGTTCCTGTATGGATAAAATGTAAAACGTACAGATTGTACACGTAAAGACAGACACGTGTTTTTAGGGACATGGAGTAAGTGCTGCCATTAAAAGCTCCATTTTGTAAACAAAGTTCCTGCCCTCCATCTTGCTCCAGTGCACTTCCTTATATGGTCCTCTCAAATAATTCCATTTCCCATCCTGCAACACATCGCTTTTAGGGAGATCTTTAGCCTGGCAACGTGGAAATTGAACCAGAACCTTAAATCCACTTTCAGGTCCATTCCGTACTGGAGGGTGAAAATAAATAAATAAAAAACACATGAGTTTGATTAAAAACAGAGATTCTTATGGTTATAATTGACAACATTAAGATGCCTGAAATAGTGAATTTCTGTAGTGTCCACATAATGCAATTATGTGGTCCAATTCTGATGCTCACGTGCCCACTTTGACCAGCCTTGGTGTTATTATAATTGGGGTTAATATATAATTATTTCCCCCACTGTATACAATAATACATTAAAAAGTATACAATTTCAGGGGGTACAATGATCTTTTGAAAATTAGTTATTCTTTTAACATCATTCACACCTAAAAAGATGTTATTTCATCTTAATCCAGCTCTTGCAATTCCCTGCAGGTGCAGGTCATTATTTCAATGCAAATGCAGCCAGAGTAGCTGCTCAGAGTAATTTTTCTGCATTTGCAAGAAGTTGCCTGATTTTTCACCTCTTAAGATTGGCAAGGGGATGCTAGGGTCTTATACTACTCAGAAGCTCGAATAATCAGTAACATTAATATTTTTATTAATTGTCTAATTGGGTTTAATTGGAATCTCTTTCCTTACTGCACACACATGAGTTGCAAACTGGAAAACAATGAGGATATTTGCATGTACCTGAAATGGCGTATGCTCCATTTGGTGATGCTACAGTAATGGCAGATGCATTGCCAATGCTCTCGATGGCTCCAAGTCCCACGTGATTACTGAAGCTTAGCACGTGCCAGCCCATTACCTTTGCCAACTGCTGCACTGCATGCACCTGATGCTGAGACATCTGTAATACACCCAGACACACAGCTAAATAAATTCTGATTTATAGATCTTGCAAAGTAACAGTAACTTAAAAATCTTACGCAAACCATTTTAATGTTATAATGATTATTATAATTTTATATTATAAATATAATTGAAACAGCTGTTGATTTATTAGGTGCTCTATATATATATATATATATATATATATATATATATACACACAC
>JAAIIK010020061.1:589355-604858 GCA_014706435.1 Silurus glanis | reverse complement strand
ATATATATATATATATATATATATATATATATATACACACACAGAATAAACAGAATAAATATGGATGGACATACAGAAGTGTAATGATGAAGGTGCAAGGATGATGATTTTAAAGTGGTTCAAAATAGTGCACAACACAGAAGAAAAGTGGCAGTGCAGTGGTGATTGTTAACACCATATCAGCTGTTCAGTGCAGAAACAGCCACGGGAAAGAAGCTATTTTTCAGTCTATTTGTTCTGGCTCTGAGACAACGGTAGCGTCTGCCCGATGGGAGAAGTGTAAAAGTAGGTGTGGAGGATCATACTGGTACAGAAGTTCACTCAGATACTGTGGCGCGAGACCGTTAACTGCTTTATACGTCAGTAGTAGTATTTTATAATCAATGTGAGATTTGATTGGGAGCCAGTGTAGACTGATTACAACAGGGGTGATGTGCTCATATTTTCTAGATCTAGTGAGGACTCTTGCTGCTGCATTCTGAACTAACTGAAGCTTATTTCTGCACTTACTCACACACCCAGACAGTAAAGCATTACAGTAATCTAATCTAGAAGTAACAAAAGCATGAACTAGTTTTTCTGCATCCTGTAACGACATTCATTCATCTTCTCCCGCTTATCCGTAATTCGGGTCGCGGGGGCAGCAGTCTAAGCAGACTCCCTAGACACTTCTCCGTGTCCAGGGATCGGGTTGTCAAGACCCCCGCCTTCGACTGCTGCCCGATCCTCTCAGCACCGGTCCCTTACGGTCCCCCCTGCAGGTGGTGAGCCCACGGGAAGGCGGCCCCACGTCGCTCCGACGTCACGGTCCTTGATTTATTTTTCTCGTAAGGGTCCCCTGGAGCATAGAGGGTTAAGGGCCTTGCTCAAGGGCCCAAGAGTGGCAGCATGGCGATACCGGGGCTTGAACCCCAGACCTTCCGATCTATAACCCAGCGTCTTAACCGCTGGAGCCACCACTCCCCCCGTAACGACATAATATTTCTAATTTTAGCAATATTTCTAAGGTGAAAGAAGGCGATCCTGGTGATATTATTCACGTGAGCCTCAAAGGAAAGACTAGGGTGAATAATAACACCAAGGTCTTTGACAGCTGTACACGCTGAAACAGAAACACCATCCAGAGATGCTACGTAATCCGCTGTCTAATGTCCTTTACACACTCCTCAACATTTTTAAGATGATCTCTCTCATCTGGCTTTGCTGAAATATACAACTGTGTGTCACATAGCAATGGAAGCGAATACCATTTTTATGTATAATTTCACCCAGAAGCAGCATATATAAAGAGAAATGCATATATATATATATATATATATATATATATATATATATATAAATTAAATGTTTTTATTTATTATTAAATGCTTCTGGAATGATCTGTTTAAAGAAACATGTAGGTAATGGATTTAGAACAATAGTAGTAATAGATAATTAAATTCTTAATCTATATTAATAGATTTTGCAAAATAAAATTAATTTGCTCTCTTGTATGGGGGTAAAACATTGATTGTTTGCGTGTTAAAATAATATTGCTATCAACAGGTTTATATTGCTATATACATACCGCTTACCAAATGATACGTTATATTCGATGTTGTATGGTTTAGAGACAGTGGCATTGAGTAAAAGGCAGGAGGTGGAGCTGGAGGTAGCAGAGCTGAAGATGTTAAGGTTTTCGTTGGGAGTGATGAGGATGGACAAGATTAGAAATGAGTTTATTAGAGGGACAGCGCATGTTGGATGTTTTGGTGACAAGGTGAGGGAGGCGAGATTGAGATGGTTTGGACATGTGCAGAGGAGGGACATGAATTATATTGGTAGAAGAATGCTGAGGATGGAGCCACCAGGAAGGAGGAAAAGAGGAAGACCAAGGAGGAGGTTCATGGATGTGGTGAGGGAAGACATGCAGGTAGTTGGTGTAAAAGAGGCAGATGTAGAGGACAGGGTGGTATGGAGACGGATGATCCGCTGTGGCGACCCCTAATGGGAGCAGCCGAAAGAAAAAGAAGAAGAAGAAATGATACGTTATATTCACCTTGTATAAAAGAGCTATTTATCTGTATTTTGTCAGCTCCCGAATCTAAAAAAAAGCTTACATTTATCAGTAATCAACCTTCATTTTTATTGTGTAAAGTCATTGTCAGTGCATATTTATAAACTGGAATTATGCCTTAAGCGCAAATATAAAACCTGCAAAGTGCAATACGTATTTTTTATTCCATTGCTCCGCCCTTTAACCAGCAAAACTCATAGACTTTAATGTGTCTTCGTTCGTTTATTAAGTGCGCCGACGACAATTACAAATCTGTTAAAAATCAGTCAGTAACCAGTTCCTCCCGAATCAGAAAGCGCCGCTTTCGCTCAGATTTAGTGTCAAATCTCATTCATAAGAGGCGTGTTCTTCAAAAGCTCAAAAAAACAACAAGCTCCTTCACGCGTGTCCAAGCAGTTACGTGTTTTATATGGGCGGGACTTAAGTGAACAAAAAATGTGAGTCAATACATGGGAGTCAACTAAAAAGATTTGTTCAAAAAACAACCGATCCGTTGGATACAATGTGGAGGCTGGACTAATGCAGGCCATTATCACCGCGCTTCCAGTTGTTCCCCCGCCTACAAGTTCTCCGTCCGGACCGCTGAAAATACTTTGGGGTCCGGACAACCCCTGCCCTCTTCCTTTTTGCTGATTTAATATTTTGACCGCTCCCACCACCCATACCGTAAGTGCACGATTAGACGCGCAACACTAAACAAAGTGCGGCTGCTTAACCGTTTATTTTCAAGATGCGGCTGCTTAACCGCAGTATGTTAAGCCAGACTTTGTTTTAAAATACAACAGAGCTGATTCTATTGGCGGAATTTAAAGTGTCCTCCAGTTGTTCTCGTATTTGTCGGTGGGAATTGCAGCGTTTCTCTCTAATTTCACTGGTAAGCTGGACTTGACAAATATTGTTTTATTGTCTCATCTCGTGTATGTATGTAGGGTTTTGTAGAGATTGTAGACCTGCAAATCAGCTAAGTTTTGTTTTATTATCGTATTATAAAGTTTATATTACTACTAAATAGTGTTATAAGATACTGTAAATGAACGATGATCTCTTCAATTTCAGTATACAATGCGATCTCCACATTTCTGCTGATTAGCATTGTATTAATATATCAGTTGGTGAGATTTTATTCTGTTAGCAGTTGGTTATTAAATTGTATTTGTGTTTTAATTTTCCTACTACAGAGCAAATTCTAAGCATGTCATATAACAGACAGATGTTCTCACGCACGCGCACGCGCACACACACACACACACACACACACACACACGAGCGGATGTAAATAGTGAAACGATATTGGCTGAACTCTTTGAGTGAACTCTTGAGAATCAAACCCCTGAAACCAAAGAGCTTGTCTCCAGGAAGTGCAGAAAAAAACAGGAAGTGGTCTATTCTCCTCCCATTTTGCCAGCATCATCTCCAGTGTTGTCAAGCCCCTTTCACTCCTCCCATTTCCTGCTTCTTTGCGCTTTCTCTCAAGCCCCCACATGACCCCCTTTTCACTCTCTTTCAGGCAGCCTTTTATCCCTGTTTTTTCTTCTTCTTTATTTTCTTTTTTTAAGATGTAAAATGCTCACCGACATCATTTGGTGTTGAGGCCAATGATGCTGCGGTGTGGCTGATTGCTTACTCCAAACAAACCTATGAGAATTTCTAACACTATCTAATAATGATGTAATGTAGAATTAGTTAGACAGTATACTTCATAGTACACATACTGTTACTGTACATATATTGATTAATTTTATCAAGTGATTCAGAAGTAATTAGTGGTTGGTCCAGTTACATTACTTTACTTATTAGTTATAGTATATGACTAAAAGTATGTTGATGTCTGACAACTTTCTTACATACCTGCTCTACATCCTTTTCCAAAACAATGGTAATACTATGAAGTTTCTTTTCTTTTCTTCTCTGAAAAAAAGGCTTTCTGCCAGATTTTGGAATGTTGTTGGAAGGTCTGCTCATTCAGCCAGCATTAGTGAGCTATTGAAGCCATTTTTAAACAATTTTCTACTTTCATCTGTTTGTCAACCATTTTATGAAGGCTGACATATGGTTTGTGTGTGATGATCAAGTGTCCATATACGTTTGGCCACATAGCATATGTTTCTAGTAGCCTGCCAAGCAACTGTATCACAATGGTTTTTATTTATATGCATAAAAGTGATGTCTAGTTCCAAGGAAAGAGGAAAAAGAAAGTTTTATAATTTATTACGTTTGGTCCTTCTACTCAGTCTGGGTGACAGTTTACCATTTATCAAAACTAGGTTATAAGAGGTTAATGTTTTAGTAACTTTAATGCAACAACTTTTATAGTTAGCTCTGAACATCTGAAATTAATTATATATTCTTCTGTCTACAACCCCATTCCATAAAAGTTAGGATGCTGTGATTAAAATGGAAAAACAGAATGCAATGATTTGCAAATCTCATAAACCCATATTTTATTAATGATAGAACATAAAAAACCATCAAATGTTAAATTAGGGAAATGTGCTATTTCAAGGAAGGAATCTGGTCATTTTGAATTTAATTACTGCAACATGTCAAAAAAAGTAGGGACAGGGCAACAGAAGGCTGAAAAGGTCAGTAACAGGCCTTTTTTTTGGTAAAAAAATAAAAATAAAAATGTAGATCTTAGAAAGGTAGAGTTTGTCAGAAGTGAAGATGGGCAGAGGCTTACCAGTCTGCAAACAAATTCATCTACAATGTTCCTCAACATAAATTTGAAAGACTATCTCATCTATAGTGCATCTCATCATGAAAAGATTCTGAGAGTCTGGAGAAATCTCTGTGTGCAAGGGATAAGGGCAAAAATAATTTTCTTTGTTTTTGTCTGCGATGCTCAGGCCCTCAAACAGCACTGCATTAAAAACGGGCATGATTCTGTAATGGAAATCACTATCTGTGACCAGATTTTGCCGTGACATCAGCAAATGCAGGTTAAAGCTTTACTATATAAAAACAACCATATTTGAAAATGATCTAGATATGCTACCATTTTCTCATGGCAAAAGCTCATTTAAAATGGGCAGACTGAATTTTGAATTCTTTTTGGAATCCATTGATGCCACATCCTCTGGACTAAAGAGGAGACAGACTATCTTTCATGTTATCACTGCTCAGTTCAAAAGCCTGCATCTCTGATGGTTTAGGGGTGCATTAGTGCCTGTAGACTATAATGGGCAGCTTTTACATCTGATAAAAAGCATTATCAATGCTGAAAGGTATATATAGGTTTTAGAGCAGCATATGCTTCACTCCAGATCTTTTTTAGGCAATGCCTT
The DNA here is from genome assembly GCA_014706435.1 of Silurus glanis. NCBI lineage: Eukaryota > Metazoa > Chordata > Actinopteri > Siluriformes > Siluridae > Silurus > Silurus glanis. The sequence goes on along the minus strand of JAAIIK010020061.1, from coordinate 599,518 downwards.
GCATATTAATGTAGGAATACAGATTGCTATTAAAAGAGGGGGTGTTAGACAATCTTGGTACAAACTTGGTAAACTTGGCCCTATCCCATCTTTTTGTGGGCATCAATTTCAACATGAACTTATTTTTTCCTAATTTCCATTCCATTTCCTCCGTTTAAACATTTGTTATGTTCTCTATAATCTATTGTAAATCAAATCCAAATTTCTGAGATTTGCAAATCATAGCATTCTGTTTCTATTTACAATTTACCCATGGTCTCAAATTTTCGTAAATGGGGTTGTAAACTGTAAAGACACCTAGCCATCAGATTTGCCTGTGCTTTTCAAACATCCTATTCCACATTTAGTCCCAATTTGCTGTTATACTAACCTCCAGTGTGATTCTGATAACTGACATTAGTAATGTTGGGTGCTGATGTAGGGTGAGGTGGTCTGGGGTGCAGTCAGCGTTTCAGTTAATCCGAAGTGTGTTTTGTAGAGTTGAGGTAGTCAAGATCTTCCACTCCAACCCATGTAAACCATATCTTCACAGAGCTATGTTTGCATACAGGGGCACTGTCATTCTGGAACAGGTTTGGCTCTCCTATTTCAAGTTTTCCTATTTCAAAATTTTATGCTACTGCACCCAAATACATCCTGTACAATTCAGTGTCTCCAATTTTGTGGTTACAGTTTGGGGAAGAACCACATATAACTGGAAGAGTCAGGTGTCTAATTACTTTTTCCATTTAGTGTACTTCGCCAATCATGACACAGCAACAACAACACAATCACCATTATTATAACAATTTATCTTTAATTATTTAACAGGTCTAATATGATTCCTTTAAATATTGATTTTTAACTAGATTAAAATTAATCGTTGCTATTATTTATATTTGCACATTTAAATAATCCTTAACTGCATCCAGCTGCAGTTCTCACAGCCACTGTAAATTAAGCCTACCTTTTCTGCTTAAAGAGCAATATTTGTATAAAAAGTGATAGTGTTTAGGAAAAATGCACTTCATTGTAACAAAGGAAAGTGTCTCATAATGTCAGAAACTTGTAGCTCTTTAATGTATTTCAATCTGTGACATGTGTAGAATGTTCTTATGACTAGAGTTTTATGTGAAGGTTAGATAAACTTGCATGTGTGTTTTGCAGGCTGTACTGCTATAGGAGCCATGGATTTATTTTTCAGAGGAACCATAACAAGTTAGTATTATAATCCTCTCTCTCTCTCTCTCTCTCTCTCTCTCTCTCTCTCTCTCTCTCTCTCTGATACATAGTGTCACTGTTGCTTTATTTGTTTGTTTGTTTGTTGTAGGTTCACCTATAAAAACCAAGAAAACACAGGAACATCAGCTATCCTACAGGTACAAACCAGATACTATCTAATTCAAGCAATGAATGAAACAAAATTGGAAGCGGTTAAAGTTTCTTTCTCAGTCCCATGCGTATGTTAAATATCATAAATATCTGCTTATACATATAAATATATACGATATAATTGTGTGCGATATAAATGTCTGCTTCATCCCTTCAGCACTCAAACACACATTGCTCAAACATTAGAGGAGAAAATCTTCACAAAATCTTTGACGTGTGCATACAATCTGGTGCTGATCTAGGAAGAGGATGTGAAAAGAAAGGCCATTATCATCACCTCTAACTACTTTGAATGTCTAGAACTCTTTGGATGTATGGCTATAATAAGGGCATAAGGGCTATCTTCAGTACCCGCATTAATTCAGTGTCAGATTAACAATGTAATTTAAGACATGGAAACCCTTTCTGATACCACATTTTATTAACAATATAACATGGGAAATATATCAAATGTTTAAAATGATGTTACATACAATTTTAAGGACTAAATAATGTACATTTTAATTTGATGGCTGCAACAGGTCTCAAAAACGTTGGAACAGGGCTAAGGTTACCATTGTGTAGCATCTCTTCTTCTTTTTTTAACAAACAGCCAGTGTCTGTTAAGTGAGGAGATGAGTTGGTAGAGTTTTTGAGAGGTTGTTGTCCTATTTGTGTCTGATACAGAATGTTACATGATAAACAGTCCTGGGAGTCCTTTTGCTTTTTTTTATCGTTTTACAATGCACCAACTTTTTAAATTGGTGAACGGTCTGAACTCCAGGCATGCCGGTTTAGCACCTGTACTCCTACTACATATCCATGCCATTGTAATAGATAAAGTATGAGGTTTATGTTTGTCTTGCCAAAATATCCAAGACCTTCTCTAAAAAAGACATTATCTGGATGGATGTTGCTCTAAACCCTGTATATACCTTATAGCATTTATAGTGCTTTTTTTAGTGCCCATTCCATAGGCATTAATGTACCAAATACCATTAAATTTAACTAAGGGTGATAACAAGGTGGATGGTCTCCTCTTTAGTCCAAAGGACATGGCATCATTAGCTTCCAAAAGAATAACCAGCATTTCTGGTTCATGTTCACATATGACTCCTATGGCTACGTCTACACTAATACGGATAAATTTGAAAATGCCATTTTGTTTAAAAACGCTCCACATCCACACTTTCGTTTTCACTTTCGTAATTTCCCAAAAGTTCTACACTGAAACGTCTTAAAACACTTATGTCCCTGTACTGCACATTCTCAAATACGACAGTTCAGCCTGCGCAATTTCCACCTGCCGACTATTAAACGCACCCAAATATAAGCCGCACCCACTGAATTGTACAAAGATTTTTATTTTGAACATAAATACGCCGCACCTGTCTATAAGCTGCAGGTGTCTACATTGAAACTAATAAACTTTACGCAGGCTTTAAACGAAAGACAGTGTCTGTTACACGGCTTGTATCTAAACAGTAGCCTACCAAGAAAGTCATTGTTCACTGTCTTCCTCCTTCCTTTCACAACTATTTCTTTTTGTCAAGTTTATCAAGTTAGTAAACAAGTTTATCTTTTGGCATCGTCGTGCGTTTAAAAATCACCATCGGTGAAGCTTTTCTCCCGATGCCGTGCAGCTCAGAACACAGGTGAAGTGCGTTTTTTCATGCCCGGTTGTTTTCAGCGTGACAAATGATTCGCATTTCCTGTAGACCGGGGTGGCCAACCCGCGGCTCTCGAGCCGCATGCGGCTCTTTGGCTGGTTTCATGCGGCTCTTACGTTCATATCGAAGTTTGTGTTTGTGTTTTTTTTAAATGTGCGTGTTCGCTTCGCTTGAGTTCAATACGGTATTTTTAAGACTTAAATGATCTTGCCCCTACTGGGGAAAAATTTGACGAAAATACCGCAATGAACTCAAGCGAAGCGAACACGCACATTTAAAAAAAACACAAACACAAACTTCGGTATGCAAATTGTTTACTCAAATTTTAAGTAAACAATTTGTGCCAAGTTTGCTCTCAAAATGGCAGGAAACAATGCACAGCAAAACGAAAATATGAAGATGAACACAGGACGTTTTTAACAGAATGGGAGAGTTTATATTTTTTTGTTGAACGTAATGACAAGTCATTCTGCCTTATGTCAGGCGTCATTAGCGCATTTCAAAGTTTCAAATCTTTGAAAAAGTTTCAAATCAATTTCAAAGCTCACTCCATGCTAACATCGACCAGGAATTTCCAAAAGGGACTGAACTTCACAAGCACAAGTTGGTCACTTTGAAAATTCAGGCAGAAAAGCAGATACAGTTTTAACTGGTTTGGAACATTACACAAGCTTAAAAGCCATACAATGAAGGGGAGTTCATTAAAAAATGCCTCAGTGACGTTGTTGAAATTTTGTCTTCTGAAAACGACAAACTAAACCGCATGGTATCAGACGTCTAACTGTCCCGCCACACTGTTGAACACAGAATATGGGACATTAACACATTGAATCACAGTTGCACTCTGACCTGGAATGGCAGAAGTCCCACTAAGCAACATGCATAGTAAAAGAAAAATGCTATTGTAAATTATTATATTTTTGTTTGTGGACTTGGTTGAACTGAGAGTTTGTGTGTGTGAGACAGTGCACACAGTGTTCATTGTTGAAAATGACTGGCCTGTGGTCTTAGTACTGTAGGAGTCCATTTCTGTCATTATCATGTTGGTGTGTGACATTTACAATAAATCTGGCTGATCAGAGGGGTGTGTGTGTGTGTGTGTGTGTGTGTGTGTGTGTGTGTGTGTGTGTGAGCAATGAGTAAAAAAGCGTCATTGTTTCCACACCATTAGCGTTGCACAAGCCAGTGCACTCTTAGTGCCGGTCCCAAGCCCGGATAAATGGGGAGCGTTAGGAAGGGCATCCGGCATAAAACATCACGAAAGAGAAATTCATACGGGATCGGTCGAGGCCCGGGTTACCAACAACCGCCACAGGTATCGTTACCCAACAGGGTACCGGTGGAAATTGGGCTACTGTTAGCCAAAGGAGGAGAAGGAGAGGAGAAAGACATCTACAGAGACAACAGGAAAATGAGAAGTGTAGGAGAGGTTTGGGTTGTTACTTTAAATGTTGGTACTATGACTGGTAAAGGAAGAGGGGAATGAACTGATATGATGGAGAGGAGAAAGGTAGATATGTGGAAAGAGAGTAAGGCCAAGAACATTGGAGGTGGGTTTAAACTGTTATTTGATGGTGTGGATGGAAAGAGAAATGGTGTAGGGGTGATTTTGAAGGAAGAGTACAGTAAGAGTGTAGTGGAGGTGAAGAGAGTTTCTGATCGGGTGATGAACGTGAAGCTGAAAGTTCAAGGGGTGATGATAAATGTAATCAGTGCTTATGCTCCACAAGTGGGTTGTGAGATGGAGGAGAAGGAAAAATTCTGGAGTGAGTTAGATGAAGTGGTAGAAGGTGTACCTAGGAATGAAAGATTGTTGATTGGGGCAAACTTGAATGGGCATGTAGGTGAAGGGAACAGAGGTGATGAGGAGGTGATGGGTAGGTATGGCCTTAAGGAGAGGAATGTTGAAGGGCAGATGGTGGTAGATTTTGCTAAAAGGATGGAAATGGCAGTGGTGAACACTTATTTTAAGAAGAAGGAGGAGCATAGGGTGACATAAGAGTGGAGGAAGGTGCACACAGGTGGACTATGTTCTATGTAGATGATGCACCCTGAAAGAGACTGGAGACTGTAAGGTGTTGGCGTGGGACAGTGTATCTAGACAGCATCGGATGGTGGTCTGTAGGATGGTTTTGGAGGTAAAGAAAAAGAGGAGGAGCGTGAGGACTGAAAGAAGAATAAGATGGTGGAAACTGAAGGAGGAAGACTATAGTGTGAGATTCAGGGAAGAGGTCAGACTGGGGCTCGGTGGTGGTGAAGAGGTGCTGAATGATTGGACAGCTACTGCAGAAGTGATGAGGGAGGCAGCTAGAAAGGTGCTTGGTGTGACATCTGGAAATAGAAAGAAAGACAGAGACGTGGTGGTGGAATGAGGAAGTGCAGTAAAGCATAAGGTGAACGAGGTTGGCAAAACAGGATTGGGATCCACAGAGTGATGAGAAAAGTAGGCAGGAGTACAAGGAGATGCAGCAGCAGGTGAAGAGGGATGTGGCAAAAGCCAAGGAAAAGGCATATGAGGAGCTGTAGGAGAAGTTGGAGAGAAAAAGGATTTGTACTGATTGGCCAGGCAGAGGGACTGAGCAGGGAAGGATGTGCTGCAAGTTAGAGCAATAAAGGATGGAGATAGAAATGTGTTGACTGGTGAGGAGAGTGTGTTGAGAAGATGGAGGGAATATTTTGAGCAGCTGATGAACGAGGAAAATGAGAGAGAGAGAAGGTTGGATGATGTGGAGTTGGTGAAGCAGGAAGTGGATAGAATTAGTAAGGAGGAAGTGAGAGCAGTGATTAAGAGGATTAAGAGTGGAAAGTCAGTTGGACCAGATGACATACCGGTAGAAGCATGAAGATGTTTAGGAGAGATGGCAGTGGAGTTTTTAACTAGGTTGTTCAACAAGATTTTGGAAGGTGAGAGGAGGCCTGAGGAATGGAGAAGGAGTGTGCTGGTACTGATCTTCAAGAATAAGGGAGATGTGCAGACCTGCAGTAACTACAGGGGAATAAAGTTGATCAGTCACACCATGAAGTTGTAGGAAAGAGTAGTGGAAGCCAGGCTGAGAGAAGAGGTGACCATCTGTGAGCAAAAGTATGGTTTTATGCCAAGGAAGAGCACCACAGACGCATTATTTGCTTTGAGAATGTTGATGGAGAAGTATAGAGAAGGTCAGAAGGAATTGCATTGTGTGTTTGTGGATTTAGAGAAAGCGTACGACAGGGTGCTAAGAGAGGAGTTGTGGTATTGTATGAGGAAGTCAGGTGGGTCAGAGAAGTATGTGAGGGTGGTGCAGGGCATGTATGAGGACAGTGTGACAGCAGTGAAGTGTGCAGTGGGAACGACAGATTGGTTCAAGGTGGAGGTTGGACTGCATCAAGGATCGGCTCTGAGCCCTTTCCTGTTTGCAGTGGTGATGGACAGGTTGACGGTCGAGGTCATTGGATAATTGATTATACTTAATCATGTTACTTACCCGTGACCAATTAACCTAATTAGTTCCAAAGGTTCCTCTAGCTTTTTCTTTTTAGTAACATTTTCTTTTTTAGCCTTTTGCTGCTCCAACTTTTTTGAGATCTGTTACAGCTATTAAATTCAGTTTTTTCTATGTTCTATGTTTCTATGTTGTGAACAAAACATGGATTTATAAGACTTGGCGTCCCTGAAGACATCATGATTGGACGGAAAAAACTTCTCATTGTATGTATGTCAGCCTGATGTCAAGTTATCATACCCAGGCTAATGAACAAGTAGAAAGTGCCAACCCAAAAATATGGTGATTCCTATGCACATTCTGCACTTAAGAATACTGGGTAGAATTCTTTCCATGTGCACAACTCCCTCTGGCACTTAGCCAAGTTAACCCCTTCTCAAGTGTGTACTTGGATACCAGGAATTCCAGCTCCCATGGAATGCCAACCCAACAGACTTATCTGCAGTGGACAAATGGTTCAGGCAGAGTGAGCAGATATGCATACAAGTCAGCACCAAACACCCAGCACAATTATCCAAAGACTTCACAGATTGTTGTAGAAGTTAGACTAGTCATGAACTAGTCATGAACAGTATTGTATGACTCTCACACCAACTTGTCATTGCAAACGATACACTGTGTTCATTGTTATTAAGCAATGCATTTATTTATAGTTTTTGGTTTTGATCGCATTTCTGTTGTTCCGTTTTTGCTCATTATCTAACCCTTTTTATGCTAATCATAAATTGCCTGACCTTTGTCTGTTCTTTGACACATTTTGGCTCTTGGTGCAAGCCTGACAAAAAAAGCTTTCAGTTACCTGCATCAGTGCCTACATCTACCACTGCCATTATTTTTTTTTGACATGCACTGAAAGTTGTGGGCATTATGTAGACAGATATTGAATTGACATTTAAAAATTATACTTTTTAATTAATCATTTAATGTAAATCATGTTATTTGTAAAAGAGGTACAATGTATTAATGATTTTGAAGCATCTTGTTATTGATTAAACATGTTATTAGTATATCTGCATGTCTGTGTGTGAGCTTTTGTTTGTCTTTTTTCTCTTCCTCAGTTTTGACACATCCTTGCTAACTGATGCTTCTTTTGAGTGTTTCTCCACCAATCCGGAAAAAGGCTTAGTGCATGTGTGCCGTCGTAGTCCACGCTTACTTGCAAATGGCTACTATGTACTGACAGAAGACAGTGTTGTTACAGACGACCAGGGTAATCTGACCCTCACTGCAACAGAGACCAACATTTCCTACAAAGAAAATCTTGCTCGGTCAGTAACAATGAGAAACTGTATGTGAGTGAATGCAGATAAAGAAGAAAACAGATGAAAGAAGAGAGACTGTAAACCTTATAATTCACCATTACTTCAAAGTTTCAACTTTTTCCAAATTCCTATCTAAATTACCTTTAAATTAAGGTTAAGGTTAGGTTTAGGGGCCTTGCTCAAGGGCCCAGCAAAGATGGCTTTGCATTGCATAAGCTCATATATTTACACTAACCCAGTAGAAATTGACACATGAGTTTGTACAGTTCTATTTTCAAGGCCCAACCACAGCAAAAACAGAACCTTAAGTATATAACTGCAGAGCCCCTGATGTGAGGATGTGAGCAGAGGAAGAAAATAGGCCATCATCACCAAATGTATGTGTGTGTGTGTGTGTGTGTGTGTGTGTGTGTGTGTGTATGTGTGTGTGTGTGTGTGTTTCTATTTATTGACATTTTGTCAGCTGTGAAGCTTCACATGATCTTCAGGAAGTGGGTAAAAAGTTATTTATGTTGCAGCACTTCAGTGAATCAGTCAATGCTGTGTGTGCTTAATTGGTGGAACATTTAAGAACATTTAACTTTCACATGTAAAATATAGAACACTGATTGTAATGTTTGCATGTTTAGAATTTTTCGTCGGAGACGCAAAGCGAAAAGGTCTTTTGCCACCCTCTTGACTGACGTCAGCCAGTCCTTGCTCAGTGGAAGTATTTTTGGTCGAGATAACAAGTTCTCTACTGAACTGTCATCATGTTTGGATGTTAGCAGTGACAATGAACAAGACACCTCTGTTTGTTTTAAATATGGTGAGGTCTTTATTTAGTTTTGAAAATCTTTTTATTGCAGAGTGGTTGTATGCTGTATTTGTATTCTGTACCTGTGTATATTTGTTGCAGATGCCACAGAAATTCTGCCTCTTAAAGACAAGGAAAGATTTTCACCAGAGGTGGAGTCTCTCTCTCAAGATTGTTCTGCTCCTGATTTGCCTTCTACCTCACTGAATAGTCTGACTGATGTCCCAATACAATCTAAATGTTACTGTACACGCACCAAGCCACCATCAGGTGAGAGGAAAATGTGCTAGTAAACAGTACAGAATATGCATGAATGCTATCAAACATATTTACATGTTAAAGATTTAACTTTTTTACTACTACTACTTCTACTACTACTACTAATAATAATAAAAGCATAGCCATAAATGTAGGGATTCTGAAGTGATTTGCTGTTCTACCTATGATGTGTATGTTTTGACCATGGATAATAGAAGAATTTTATATATGGATTGTATATGGATAATGGCTGTAGAAAAAAATTAATATATGAACAATTGAGTAGCAGGGTGTCAAGATGATGTGAGCCTAATCTGGTGAAGATAATATTTGGAGGAGGAATAGCAATAATGGTAGCTAGATGTAACCATTTTAGCATGTTTTTCAGTATCAGTATTGGGTGCTGGCAAAAACATATTTGCAAAGTTTATAGTCTTGAAGACATCCATCAAGTTTTGCTTTGAATATCAAAATTCTTTGAACTCATCTCAACCCAAGAAAATAGAATTAAGGTGTTTTTCAACCTTTTTTGGTAACATACTTATTCTAATATTAATCTAGGATTTAAGATTATTATATGCTATAAAACATCATATGTTTCTACTCATGCAAATTAGCATGGCATTTAATTAAATTAAATTTAACATATTCAAGATAGAATCCTGCCATATTTTTGTCCAGTTCCTTCCTTAATGTTTTTATAAATTCTTGTGTAAGGGCCCAAAATAGACTCTAGATTTACATCCAGTGAACCCATGAGAACCTATGGGCTCCAGTCAATAATGTTATTAATTTGTAAAGGCTTTTAATATTATATTAATCATTTATAATTTATTTCTAGATGCTGTGTTTAGGAAAGGCATCCTTGTCTTCCTCATAACACTGTGTCTCTGTGCGAATATATTCTCCAGGTAAGAGCAGGAAAGAAGGAATGTGTAAGAGAGAAAGTGAACAACTTTCTGAATAACAACAGGCATATTTCTTTCTTGTCACTGAAAGTGTTTCTGACACAATAACAATGTAACAATGCAATTACTTTATACCCTAATAGGTATGTGTGTGGGGGAATTGCTGTGGCAATGGCTTTCCTTTTCCTGATATCAACAACATGTAAGTTCACATACCCAAACTTTTCAGCTGACACAAGTGGTTGACTATTTGTAGGATTTATATGAAGTTGTAAGTGTAAAGAGGACATGAACAGATACAATTTTGAAACGGGGTCAAAACAGGGACAGGGTTTTTTTTAATTTTTTATAGCTTCCTAATTGTTAAAGAGATGCATGTTTGAAATACAATGTGTGTGTGTGTGTGTGTGTGTGTGTGTGTGTGTGTGTGTGTGTGT
>JAAIIK010020061.1:569619-589345 GCA_014706435.1 Silurus glanis | reverse complement strand
TGTGTGTGTGTGTGTGTGTGTGTGTGTGTGTGTGTGTGTGTGTGTGTGTGTGTGTGTGCATGTGTGTGCGTGTGTGTGTTGGTTTTTGTGTCAGGTGACTATAAGTCTAGAACAGCATACAGAAGATCGACAAAAACTGAGGTAAGTTTATATAAAAATGCCCTTTATATATGGAAACCATAGACCTAGGCTTTTGTTTGACTTTAAGTTCAATATGAATAACATTATTAATGGTGGTGAAACACCCTTTCCAGAAGTGCTCACAAAGACTTTGTGCCTTTTTTTAGGATATCACATCAAGACATGAATGATGAAACACAAATGGACACTCGTATATACACAATCACCTTAGTGAACTATTGAATCCATATCCTAAGTAACTCAAGTACATGCAAATGTGCATAACGACACCCAAATGTCTCGCTTTTTCTAATGTCTGTGATCATTTGTTTTTGTATTCTGCCTAATATTCAAATGATTTTAGGGTTGGGCTCTTAAACAAGCTCATCACTGTTCAATAACATATTTATACATCTAATAACAGTTCCCACTGTACACACCAAATAACAATTTTAGTTTTAATTAGTAAACCTTCAGGTCTAGAAGAGCATCTAAAACTCAAAACTATTTAATGGAATATGGAAAATAAAAGATTATAATATATGTGGAAAAGAATATTATGATATTTATAATCTATTTTAATTATTATCTCAGTATGGACAGTTAGTAGGGAGCACTCTCTCTGTTTATAATGCAGTGTTGTTTTACTATGTGTTAATAATGATGATATTATTATTATTATTATTATTATTATTATTATTATTAACAACAATAATATATTTGATTATTATTGGCTCTGAGACATAGCAATAGTAATAGTTAATCTGCGCCTAAAATGGCTTAAAAGAAAAGCGTCATAAATGTTTAAATGAATTGCAGTTTTTTTTAGCTCAGAATGGTACTGTACTGAAAACATAGTACTGCTTATTGATAATTATACTATAAGACTGAAATAAATATTTAAAATTGTCTATAAGAATTTTGGAAAGTGGCACAATTGCAATGTTTTAATTGGCCACCATACAGTCCAGACCTTAACTCTATTGGGAATCTTTGAGATGTGTTGGAGAAGACTTTAGACAGTGGTCCGACTCTCCTGTCATCAATACAAGATCTTGGTAAATACATAAAAAATATGTAGTTCTGGATGGAACAAATGTGTGACATAGCATTATCTTATATAAAATGGTGCCACAGCAAATGTGTGCTGTAATGAAAGCAAAAGGGTTTCAAGAAATATCTGTGAGACCTTTGGCCAGGCACAAGTAGATCTTTAGATTAATGACCATACATAATTATTTTTAGTCTCTTTATTTTAGACAGAAAATGCAGGAAATGTGTATGCAATATTAAAGAGCAGTAAAAAAAAAATCTAGATTCTGTAGGCTAAAGTGGCAAATATTTAGTGTGACCTCCCCTTAGTCTTGAACATTAGAAGGAACCTGGATCTTGTAAGCCTAAATGTAATGGAACCCTAATTAATGTCATTGTTAACACCTGTATTTGTCTACTCTTTCTTGTAAAAAGGTTTTTTATGTGTAAGACATACTTGAACAGTACCTACACACGTATGAGTTTTATTCACTGGAAGCTTGCTAATAAGATCAAACTTTAATCACATCATTTCATGATTCCACAAAGTTTACCTAATTTGACAGACATAAAATCATAATTTTGCATAAGCAAGAAAATAAAATCAGCAAACAAAATGAAATCAGCAAATAAACTTCAAACTCAAGATGGTATTCAAGCACTTAAAAGGAAACTGAAGAATCGGGAGGACAAAAAAATGTCAAGGACAAAAAAGGATTGGAAAGAAAAGAAACTTTTAAAATCCAATGAGACGTTTCTTATAGTTTCTTCTTTGAGAGACTGGAGGAAGTTCAGCAAGGACTGGCTCAGTATCTGACAGTGTTGATAGGTATGCCAAGTTGACCCTTCTACAGTCCAAAGAAGCTTGATCAGCAGTGGTCTTTGTGGAAGGGTAGCAGCCAAGAAACCACTTTTTTTAGAAGGGGAACACAATGAAAAGGCTAAGATGTATGCCAAAGCTCACAAAGAATGGAATAAAGATCAGTGGAACAGAGTGACAATTTCAAGATTTACATTTCTGAGTCCAATTGTCAACAATATGTTAGAAAAAGAGTTGGAGAGAGAGAGAGAGAGAGAGAGAGAGAGAGAGAGAGAGAGAGAGCGAGCGAGCGAGATGGAAGAATTAGTGCTTGCAGCGTTCAATGAAACATGGTGGAGGTTCTGTCAAAATTTGTTGCAGCATTTCTTCTATTGGTCTTGGCAACATTGTCTGAATTGATGGGATCATGAAGGCTGAGAATTACAGACTGGTTTTAACTCATCATTGTGAATGGTTTTATTTTTTACCATGATCCCGAGCACATTGTTAATGCATTAAAGTTATATTTAGAGGGAAAAACAGCTAAAAAACAGTCATGGACTGGCCTCCACAGCATCCAGAAATAAATATTAGTTATAGTATATAATATTTAGTATTGGATCACCTGGACAGAGAAATAAATAAAAGAAAACCTAAATCTGAAGAAGACCTCTGGAAAGTGCTGAAAGAAGACTGGTACCAGAAGTATTGTTAAAATGTCTTGACAGTCTCCCCAAAAGAGCTCAATAAATTCTTCGTGCAGAGGGAGGTCACCTTAAATACTGCCTTTTTTTTTTCTTGTGTACAAAGTTCCTGTATTTTCTGTTTGTATCTTGTAAGAGACCAGAAAAAATGTGGATGGTCAATTAAAACTTTGCTACAACAACACAGCTGATGTGGGATATATATATATATATATATATATATATATATATATATATATATATATATATATATATAATTAATTAAATTAATTAAACATTAACGTTAATTAAGTGCCTTTCGTGTTGCATATTCCTGTACTTGAAATCATGCTTCTGTAATTTCCATAGGCTCAGTGCATTGCCGTAATTTTAATGAGTCCCAAACCAGAGCAGTGCTATTAGAGTTTTATTTATAGTTTGTCCTGCACATTCCTTTACAGGGTACAGTAATACAGTCACTAGCTCTACATGTACTGTCTGTTATTGTTTAATTTAAATAACAAAACTATATAAATGAGTCATTGATAAATCTTTTTGACCCTGTTCAGATTAGTTGAGACGTTGTGTTTAGGTATGGCTCAGTACTTTGAATGTGATTGAGATCAAAGATAAGCTATCTATATTCTGATTAATCAGATGCTTCATCTTTTTAAAGTAAGCACTTAGGCCACACAAATATTGTGATGTTATTAAACTACATTTATTTTGTGGCTCACATCTGTGTCCTTGACTGAACATTTTTCTAGATTTATAAGTGATTATCAGTACTTCATCACTGAGCTTAAGCATGTTTTCAAGGCACCTCTTTACCCCTGTGATTTATCCAATTACTTATATATTAATTTATCAACATTTTCCAAGATATGATTATCAAGAAATGTGTCACCTGATGGTTGTTCTTTTCTAAATATTATTAGGAACTATGATATAATGCTTTGCATATATCCAATCACTCAAAACTCCATTTGGAGGTGATACAAATGCAAAAGTGTCCTAATGCAACCCAGGCAGCAATAATGGACCACCTACTGGTATTTGACTAAGTTCCCCTTATTGGAAAATATGGAATCAATGGAAGACTGCTTGGGGCTGAATTGTAAAGTTATTTCTGCCTGAAGACACCCTTCCTTCAATCCAAATGATGTATGAAATTCAATCACAAGTGGTCAATGACCTGATCACTCAAGAATTACTAGGTGTGAACATAATGATAAGATATATGACCAAATTTGCATGTTAAAATGATCTGCAGATTGTGTTTGGGTCCAAATATAGACACAATGTTTTGTTTTTTCAACTAAGCATCCTTTAGAACAAACAAAAAAAAAGAGACATTAAACTTTAAAAGAAGACCAAAGACCTAAAAATTGGTTCAATTATATTTATTCTATATGGGTACAATTTGTGCAGTGAGGGTAAAGGGCTTTGCTCAAGGGCCTGGAAACTCACAAACTTTCAATCAAAAGTCTCAAGTCGTAACCACTGAGATATCACTTCTCCAATATATGCAGGTAATCTTGCATAGTCTTTGCCATTTTTTCAGTGTGTCCTAAACGGTTTAGGCTTCAGGTTGTTTAATTTCAGATTGTGTTTCAGAGTCAGTAAATGTAAATGTTTCTCAGACAAACCAGGTGTAAACAGGAGTTTGAAACAAGTTTTACTGAAAGATGTCCATTTCTGCTCTATTTCTCAACACCTGCATGCAGGAACGCGCGCTTCATGCTGGTGATTTCATTGGCGACTCTAGTTAATTCAACCCGGAGACTTTTATTTTGATATAATCGGAGATTAAGTCAAGGCGGAATTGATATTTAATTGACAAACCTACGAATTAGCAGTTTAGTACGTGAGAGTCTGAAACCATAAACCGCCTGTTTGCTTTCATCGCACTGCGGCTCGGTTTTCTTCATCTCCTGTCACTGAATCTGCCACAAGCGTGTACGAGGAGGATGGCGAATTACCGTGCATTTCACACACAACTCGCGACCATCATGGAAACCCTTACTCGGGCGGCGGTGGCTGAAATCTGCGAGCTGGTAGATGACGGTTACGCGGTTTTACACATGGAGATTTCACGACACCAGAAGGAGAATGAAGAACTCCGGCGAAAACTCCAGCTGATCGACTCAATAGTAGCTGCGCGCGGCTATAGCGACGAGACCGCGGCCGTGCAGGAGGCCATGAGCCGCCGCCACCGCGGGGAGGTGAGAATGGTTACTATTCGATTTATTTAAAAAAAAAAACGAACAAAACAAAAACACCATATATTATCAGGCGATTTTGTTATTATTTTTTTTCCAACCATTGATCCATTAGCAATGGGATTGAATGCCATGCTTCTCGGACCACTGTGCAACAAAATACAGCAAGGTGGCACTGTACAAAGGAGCGAGGTTGCCAGACAAAAGCAAAACTGCCCTACAGGACAACTCGAACCCATAGACTCCTTACACTGGGAAGTTACACTGCATATTTAGGTCGCACATTCACTATATTGTTGCCTTATCTAGGTCATAAATGTTCTATTATTTTTATTATTATTATTATTATTAGTTGTTGTAGTAGTAGTAGTAGTAGTATATGGGGTAGCAGCTAGGCAATATGGTACAAGTGTTTCCACCTGACAGCTCCAGACACTTCACCTCTTCTCTGGCCCAGGGTTTTGCCAAAACTGCTTACTGTTTGGTTGAAAAACAAGGTTTATACTGTGATACTGTTTGGCATTTTTAAAGTTATTAAAACCTTCATGCTTACATTATTCATTTTTAATAATTTGTGGGTTTGTTCCCTGGCAAATATCAGTTTGATTCAGAACTTGCAGGACTGTCCAAAAGAGTTAAGTGTTTCAAATACTGTTAAAAGCAAAGTAAATTTAAACTTGTATAAATAATAATAAAAACCCAGTAAGAAAGATGCTACTGGATGCCACTGAAAGATTTTACATCTATTTTATCTATTGCATGTGGTGAGCTTGAGGGAGTGATTTAAGGTCCTCTCTTTTATAGTCCATCCTGTATCATTTTTTAAACACTGAGAGGAATCAATTCAGCTTTGGAACAGAACATAAGAAAAAAAAAAATAAAGAGTGCTGGGTGTGTTGAACGAGGGAAATAATTCATAATAAACACCTTGTGATGTGATCAGCCTGACAAAAAAATGCATGTGGTTTACACTTGACACGACTTGCATGCAATAAAGAAGCAGTGGCAACATGAGCATCACTGTTCACATCAGCTTTGTAGTTTGTGTACATCTGGATGAGAAAAGCAGTATTTACTGTAGTTAGCACGTCAGTGCCAAACAATTCTTCAGTCTGTCCTCGGTTCTCATCCTTGTCAACCAAAAGACTTGTTAATATTTCACACATGAATTAGTCAAGTGTACGAATAAAGTAAAAGAGGAGATTGGGGATTACTCCATTTATAAAATGTGCCTTTTGTTGGATACCGTAATCCTTTATAACTGTGTGTATATAAGACTAAGGGATACTCGAGAAAAATGAGAAGGTCTTTTGTAACCACACCTACAACTACACAGCTGATTGTTTTTTATTTGCCAACGAGATTCTTTTGTATGAAAACTTTATCTTGTTCGTATTTACTAATTGTTACATAAGTTTGACATGTTAATTGTAACAAAACATTTGTTACCCAAAATGCCTTCCATAAAGTGCCTCATGTAGGGTCTGGAGAATTGGAACATTGCTTGACAGACTTATCTTTTAAGCAACATAATGCATTTATGCCCAATTTTTCTTTTTTTTTTATACTCTTTTAATCTTTTGTAGTTCATATAAGTACTTGATCAACTGTCACTTCAATATGTGTATGCCCAGAAAACAAAGCAAATCATTTTTCTGTCATGGTGTGGCGCCTTATCTCTCTTGAAAAGATTCTCTCCATGTGGCCACTGCATATAGTTTTGAAATGAGGACAAGTTAGGAAAAAATGTGAAAAAATGTAAAAATAAAAAAAAAAAAAAAATTCCAGGCATTTAATGTCTAATCTCAAATGTTTTTTAGCATTTATGTGCCATTTGGTATCTAATATATCTCCATTTTGTTCATTTAGCTGATGCTTCTTATCCAAAGGGACATTCAGCTGAGACAGGATACAGCTGAGCTGGAGACCAGCAGGGGCAGCTCACAACCTTCCGATCAGCAGCCCACTCCGATCGGCCCACTCCGATCAGAGTTTCCACTGCTTCCACATTATTTGATACCAAAACAGCAGACTATATATATGTGTATTAAAATAGCGGTCAGAAAATATGAAAGGGAGGTGTCTAGACTAAAATACCCCATCTAGCTATGCCTGTGCCCCCCTCTGCCCCACCCCAATCCAATCCCATCCCATCCCATTTGCTCTCTTGGAGAACAGTCTGGTTAACCACAAGGAATAGCAGGAAAACATGCACGAGTGGATTCTTATTAAATGAGTGTTCAATTATTTTACAGTCACGAGATTCAGAGGAGCATGCTCTCGTCGCAGTGCATGTCAAAGAGGAAGGTCAGGAGCCACAAACTGGTGAGTCAAAAAAGATTTTTTTTTACCAGTTAAATAATGGAGCAGATTATAATTTTGAATTTTCTTTTTCTTTCTAAGATGATGACGATGATGACGATGATGATGATGAAACAGTTGCTGTGGTAACTCGTGATTCTCCAGATGAAAAAGTCATAGCACTTTTGTCACAAAAAGTCGGATCAGATACAGCCTCTGGAAATGATGACCTCCTTACACACGCTCTCGCCAACACACGCTCCCCGAGCCTACCTCCACACGTACTTGCAGACACACACTCGCACACTGAGGAGTCGCAACACTCAAGCATGGATCTAACAGCCTCTGATGAACCTCTCTGTTCTTTTAACACACAGAGTAATGTGCACTCGTTGTCTGATACACACACTGATGCCAGCGGTCATAACCGTCCATTTCCAGATAAAATGTGCATGAAGATGGAGCCTATGGTGTCTGACATGAATATTACTTTGGACTGGAGAACACACCCAGTACATACTACACTGTCACACTCCCACAGTTCTTCAGGTGGAAATGGCACAAGGACACTGCATACTGCCCACAATTCCCCTCTTTATACTGCACAGCACTTGCTTGGACTGGGTAATGTGGCCGGGCTGGGGTTGTTTGGAGGACGTGGTTCCTTGCAAGGGGGTGGAGTTGGTAAGAGACATTTTATCTGTTCCATCTGTGGCAAGAACTTCACCACAGCACAGAGCTTAGACACACACATGCGCATACACACAGGTGAGCGTCCATATCGCTGTGAACAGTGTGGCAAGCGCTTTACTCAGTCTGGCCACCTTACAGCACACCAGACTGTTCACACTGGAGAAAGACCGTATGAGTGTACACACTGTGGCAAACGTTTTGCAGGCAAGCAGTACCTACGAATACACACCAAGAAACACCACCCTGAGTAACAGCATTTCAACTAACACCACAGAAATTATACACTAATGTGCATATATTAGTGTATCCATAATATACTCTCCATGAAACACTACACTGAGTAATAGACATGTACCCACACATGCTTTGCAGAGGACATTAAAACAAATTAACACAGATTAATGAAATAAGTGTTTAGAATTCAAAAACTCTAAAAATGCTTCACAAACTATAACACAAATGTATTCAATGTGTGAGTCATAAAGACCAAATGTAATTTGAAATTAAATAATTACTCTACACAAAATAACACTTTAGACAGGAAGACATTTTGTAGGAATTATAGCAAAATACATGTGGGGAAATACTACTCGGAAATAGTCTTGTAAGCCAAATAAATATTACAGTAGCTTCTAGGTTCAGGACATTTTATTATTATGGAACTGAGCTACGACAAACAGGAGGAAGACTGGTGATTCCACTGGTGATTATAAGTGATTGAGTGTTTTTTATTTTTATTTTTTATGTGCTTTTCTTTAGGGAAAATATCATACATTTGATCATTTAAATTTAACTTTGGATGGTAGAATAACATGACTGAAGCAGAACTGTGTACAACATAATATACATTATTTCAGCTAAACCATTCTATGTGTTGGGTCATTTATATATTTTTTCCTTACAGTGGGTGTAAGAAATTGAGCCAAACAAGAAATACATGACTGCATGTTGGTTTTCATGATTTACAGACTGTTGAAGATGTTTGAGCTCAGGGAGATTTATGTGGCTCTTATTTGCAGTAATGCGTTATATTATCTTGATCACAAAATATTTGTTTCCTGTGGCTATATCAATTTAATATGGGTTTCTTAGATTGACACTGAAGTAGTCTGTGTTTTCATCTGACGTGCTAAGCATACTGTGTCTGTCATATGTTTGGAAACACAGTCTTGTGTTTTTTTAAAAGACACATGCATGTTAATTAACCTTTATATGCAGCAAACTAGGTAAATGACAAAACAATAAATAAATAATTGGACTGTGAATGATTGGAAGAAAGTTATGTGCACCCATGAGCCCAGATTTGATATTTTTGGCTCTAACAGAAGAACTTATGTAAGACAGAACATAAGAGATGTTAGCAGACTTCCTCACACCCACAGTCAAACATGGAGGTCGTAGCTTAATGTTTTGAGGTTGTTTTGGGGCTGGGACGATTGGACACATATTCCAGGACAAAGAAATATTGAATTAACACTGCTACAGTTTGATACTGATATCAATGAAAATCAACCTCTTACCTTTAAATGACCTAGTTTGTTGCATACAGTGGTGTAAATAAATGTTTGCCCCTTCTTGGTTTCTTATTCTTTCGCATGTTTGTCACACTTTAATGTTTCAGATCATCAAACTAATTTAAATATTAGTAAAAGATATCACAAGGGAACACAACATGCTGATTTTAAATGAAGGTTTTTATTATTGAGGGAAAACAAAATCTAAAACTACATGGCCCTGTGTGAAAAAATGTTTGCCCCCTAAACCTAATAACTGGTTGGGCCACCCTTAGCAGCAACAACTGCAATCAAGCGTTTGTGATAACTTGCAATGAGTCTGTTACAGCGCTGTGGAGGAATTTTGGTCCAGTCATCTATGCAGAATTGTTTTAATTCAGCCACATTGGAGGTTTTTCGAGCATGAAGCGCCGCCTTGTTAAGGTCATGCCACAGCATCTCAATAGAATTCAGGTCAGGACTTTGACTAGGCCACTCCAAAGTCTTTTTTTTTTTCTTTAGCCATTCAGAGGTGGACTTGCTGGTGTGTTTTGGATCAGAACCCAAGTTCGCTTCAGCTTGAGGTCACGAATAGATGGCTGGACATGCTCCTTCAGGAATTTTTGGTAAACAGCTGAATTCATGGTTCTATTTATTTCAGCAAGTCTTCCAGGTCTTGAAGCAGCAAAACAGCCCCAAACCATCACACTACCACCACCATATTGTACTGTTGGTATGATGTTCTTTATCTGAAATGCGGTGTTACTCTTACGCCAGACGTTATGGGACTCACACCTTCCAAAAAGTTCAACTTTTGTCTCATCAGTTCATAGAGTATTTTACTAAAAGTCTTGGGGATCATCAAGATGTTTTCTGGCAAAACTGAGACGAGCCTTTATGTTTATTTTGCTCAGCAGCAGTTTTCGTCTTGGAGCTCTGCCATGCAGACCATTTATGCCCAGTCTCTTTCTTATGGTGGAGTCATGAACACTGACCTTAACTGAGGCAAGTGAGGCCTGCAGTTCTTTGGATGTTGTTGTGGGGTCTTTTGTGATCTCTTGGATGAGTCGTCGCTGTGCTCTAGGGGTCATTTTGGTCGGCTGGCCACTCCTGGGAAGGTTCTCCACTGTTCCATGTTTTTGCTATTTGTGAATAATGGCTCTCACTGTGGTTCACTGGAGTCCCAAAGCTTTAGAAATGGCTTTATAACCTTTTCCAGACTGATAAAGCTCAATTACTTTCTTTATCATTTGTTTCTGAATTTCTTTGGATCTCGGCATGATGTTTAGCTTTTGAGGCTCTTTTGGTTTACGTTATTTTTTCAAGCAGGTCCTATTTAAGATATTTCTTGATTGTGAACAGGTGTGGCAGTAATCAGGCCTGGGTGTGGCTAGAGAAATTGAACTCAGGTGTGATAAACCACAGTTTTAACAGGGGGCAAACACTTTCACACAGGGCCATGTAGTTTTGGATTTTGTTTTCTCTCAATAATAAAAACCATTTTAAAACTGCATGTTGTGTTCACTTGTGTTATCTTTTACTAATATTTAAATTAGTTTGATGATCAGAAAGGTTAAAGTGTGATAAACACTTTACAAAACCAAACAATTCACTACTTTGCCTAAATAATCTCTTGCACTGCTTTTAAGGTATGCTTGGGTCACTGTCCATCTGCTATGTAAATCATGTGAATGGGTTTAAAGCTGTGGCTGAATTTTACTGCCCCCCAAATATATATATATATATATATATATATATATATATATATATATATATACAGTTATGTTCAAAATAATAGCAGTGCAATGTGACTAACCAGAATAATCCAGGTTTTTAGTATATTTTTTATTGCTACGTGACAAACAAGTTACCAGTAGGGGCAGTAGATTCTCAGAAAACAAACAAGACCCATCATTCATGATATGCACGCTCGTAAGGCTGTGCAATTGGGCAATTAGTTGAAAGGGGTGTGTTCAAAAAAATAGCAGTGTGGCATTCAATCACTGAGGTCATCAATTTTGTGAAAAAACAGGTGTGAATCAGGTGGCCCCTATTTAAGGATGAAGCCAGCACTTGTTGAACATGCATTTGAAAGCCTGAAATGGGTCGTTCAAGACATTGTTCAGAAGAACAGCGTACTTTGATTAAAAAGTTGATTGGAGAGGGGAAAACCTATAAAGAGGTGCAAAAAATTATAGGCTGTTCAGCTAAAATGATCTCCAATGCCTTAAAATGGAGAGCAAAACCAGAGCGACGTGGAAGAAAACGGAAGACAACCATCAAAATGGATCGAAGAATCACCAGAATGGCAAAGGCTCAGCCAATGATCAGCTCCAGGATGATCAAAGACAGTCTGGAGTTACCTGTAAGTACTGTGACAGTTAGAAGACGTCTGTGTGAAGCTAATCTATTTTCAAGAATCCCCCGCAAAGTCCCTCTGTTAAAAAAAAGGCATGTGCAGAAGAGGTTACAATTTGCCAAAGAACACATCAACTGGCCTAAAGAGAAATGGAGGAACATTTTGTGGACTGATGAGAGTAAAATTGTTCTTTTTGGGTCCAAGGGCCACAGACAGTTTGTGAGACGACCCCCAAACTCTGAATTCAAGCCACACTACACAGTGAAGACAGTGAAGCATGGTGGTGCAAGCATCATGATATGGGCATGTTTCTCCTACTATGGTGTTGGGCCTATTTATCGCATACCAGGGATCATGGATCAGTTTGCATATGTCAAAATACTTGAAGAGGTCATGTTGCCTTATGCTGAAGAGGACATGCCCTTGAAATGGTTGTTTCAACAAGACAATGACCCCAAACACACTAGTAAACGAGCAAAGTCTTGGTTCCAAACCAACAAAATTAATGTTATGGAGTGGCCAGCCCAATCCCCGGACCTTAATCCAATCGAGAACTTGTGGGGTGATATCAAAAATGCTGTTTCTGAAGCAAAACCAAGAAATGTAAATGAATTGTGGAATGTTGTTAAAGAATCATGGAGTGGAATAACAGCTGAGAGGTGCCACAAGTTGGTTGACTCCATGGCACACAGATGTGAAAAAAACTGTGGTCATACAACTAAATATTAGTTTAGTGATTCACAGGATTGCTAAATCCTAGAAATAAAAATGTTTGTACAAAATAGTTTTGAGTTTGTACAGTCAACGGCATACACTGCTATTTTTTTGAACACACCCCTTTCAACTAATTGCCCAATTGCACAGCCTTACGAGCGTGCATATCATAAATGATGGGTCTTGTTTGTTTTCTGAGAATCTACTGCACCTACTGGTAACTTGTTTGTCACGTAGCAATAAAAAATATACTAAAAACCTGGATTAATCTGGTTAGTCACATTGTACTGCTATTATTTTGAACATAACTGTATATATATATATATATATATATATATATATATATATATATATACACATACATACATACACACACACACACACACACACACACACACACACACGCATGCACGCGCACACACACAGTGGGTACGGAAAGTATTCAGACCCCCTTAAATTTTTCACTCTTTGAAAAGTTCATTTTTCTTCCTCATTAATGTACACATAGCACCCTATATTGACAGAAAAACACAGAATTGTTGACATTGTTGCAGATTTATTAAAAAAGAAAAACTGAAATATCACATGGTCCTAAGTATTCAGACCTTTTGCTCAGTATTTAGGAGCACCCTTTTGAACTAATACAGCCATGAGTCCTTTTGGGAAAGATGCAACAAGTTTTTCACACCTGGATTTGGGGATCCTCTGCCATTCCTCCTTGCAGATCCTCTCCAGTTCTGTCAGTTTGGAATGGTAAACGTTGGTGGAATTTAAAGGGGTCTGAATACTTTCCGTACCCAATGTATGTGTATGTGTGTGTGTGTGTGTGTGTATATATATATATATATATATATATATATATATATAGTATAATTTATACATTCAACCTGCTGCATTTATTAATGATTGCATGTAAACCAGATCCACTGCTTATACATTCTCATGCCTCAGTGAATCATGATCAGTTCCTTCTCTTCATTCTGGCACAAGATTATTTTTGAAAGTTTTCACCTTCACCAGGGACACGTTACTGTAATTTCAACACCAAAACCTCTACTCAGAACATTACATTTCAATATACTAAAAGGTACAGTTAAATAAGAACTACAATTACTATGTTATTGCATTGGTTTTTTAAATTATTATTATTATTATTATAATAATAATACAACAAATATTCATGGACCTGATTGTTAATTACATGGAAAAGAGACCAACACCTGCCCTGTGGTAGATATCACTTAATTCTCCAGATGTACATATGCAAGCTAATATGTAAATAATGCCTTGCACACATGACGTCACCCATTAGGAATAAAATGGGCCTTAAGGGTGAATGTGACTAATCCTGGAGTAGTTCATTAATTCAGATTTATATTGTAAGGTCTTAGAATAAGTGTTTTAGGTGTGTCAAAATCTTTCTACTTCATTTTGACAGTTCAGTCTTTAGGCAACCAAACACCAAATCTTAAATTAATGAACAGTATTATAGAATATAATATAGAATATATATAGAAAAATATATAGATTTATATATATTTAAAATATATATATTTTATATATATTTATATATATATATATATATATATATATATATATATATATATAGAAAAAAAAAAGCATCTCAGTACAACACAAACTAGAAAAACAGTGTCCAATCAGCCCCAACATACATGCGTTTTTTTTAACTGGGCTCTTATATTTTCCAATGGAGCATAAATGCTGTTACCCAAATAGTAAATATAGCAAGCGGCTAAAAGATCATTTAGAAAATACACCACATTCAAAATATTTCTTCAGCTTATGCAGATTTATTTAAATCCAATCCACATAGAACTTAAATACAGCTCCAAACTGTTGGTTGAAGTAGTTTCAGCAGAACACCATGAATTGTGCACATTTGATCCTGGGTATGTAAATACACCTGGATATCAATGATGCTAATTTCTAAGCTTATTCATCCACATCCATGCACACAGAAGTATTAGTAAAATGACCGTTTATCGACGGCTGGTGCTGCCTGATTTTCTCTTTCCCGCAAGCAGGTGTTTCGGTTTTAAGTCGAATATGTGTCTGTCCGATTCACCCTTCTTTCCCTGCCTGTTCATCCCCTTCTGAGAGTTCTTCATCATAGTCTTTGCTTTCTTCATCATCTGGAAAGAGTAAAAGAATGAAGAGAAAAAAGAGAAAACATGAATTAAAAGATTCAGTAAAATAATCAAACAACTCTCTGATTTACAGTCCAGCTTCAAACTCCCGAGGCTAAACACTTTTTTAAATAAACTGCACTTTTTAAAGTTCAGATTGCACTCCTAAACACTAATATTCGATTCATTCATAGATACCTTAACTACAGTTTTGTTTGTACCAGGTTAAACATTAAAATACTTCACGTCAGTTAACAAGTTTTATTTATTAAGCATCTAAAATCTTTTCCAAAAAGAAAACATGTCGATGTAATCAATGAGAATCTGTTGTGTACCGTGGTATCTCTGATTCCTGACTGGTCACGTGGTTGTTTCGATGCACTTTGACTACGGGTGCGTGAAGTTGGCTGGACAGATGTTTCCCTCTTCCTCTTTCTAACCAGTGAACGTGACCTCTGGGCCTGCTGGGCATAGTGGCTCTGCAGAGATGAAAAAATAAATAAAGACCCACAAAAACAAAAGATTGAAACATAAATGGGGAAAAAAATATATAAATATTCAATATATTTAAAACTAGTGGATGTTAAAAGTCTACAATTCCCATTTAAAAAGTGGTATATTGTGATGCACAAAAAAGAGATTTAAGCATTTTGATAATACAAACAGACATTCAAGAGGTCTATATTAGGAACAGGAGTGCGCAGCTCTTAAACTTTGTTACAGCACATTTTCTTCTAACATTCGAGCAGTCTAATTGAGAAATTGTACTCCATGTTTCCTTGCAAAAAATATCCAGCTGAAATTGCAAGTGTGAAATTGCATCTCTGTGCAGAACCCTCTTCTGAATCCTTCCAATTATGTTTTTATAGGATTATCTAGGGCTGCAACAACATTGATAAAATCGCTAATAAATGTTAATGAAATTCGTTGTCAACGGATGCCGTTATCTATTCGTTGAGCCGCTCAACTTATAGGTTAGCGCGAGGGCAAAAGAGAGTGTACAGGGTCAACCGGCACCAGGAAAGTGTGCGCCCCAAGTCAGCCAAGTCATGGGAGTATTTTATATTAAACGAAACAAAGCACTTGCACGTTATGCAGAGCTTGTTTGGGATGTAAGTACCACAGTGATGCACGAGCACGTGAACAGAAAACACAGTGGTGATGGAGGCGAAACTTCAGCACTCTGTATACTCATCATGTGAAATAGTATAGTTTAATGAAGTGCTTTTGTGTATATTGTTTGTTTGTAACTTTCTTTGTCTGATTAGTTCAGTCGTGATCAACAGATTCTGTAGCCCATAGAGATCTTCTATTTTTATAGGGATTTGGATTTAGAAATTCTTCTGTATCCCTCTACTAATTGATGTGTTTCTAAGTATCTAAGATAAATTCAAGAAAATACTAAAGATGAACAGTTCCTAATTAAGAGGAGATTTTAAAGATTTTCCTACATTATCTTTGTCTGTCATGTCCAAACCAAGTTCTTCCATGTCTCTCTCCAATTTTGCTTTGTCCACCTGCAAACAACCACCAAAGAAAATCACATACCCATCAGACAACAATCAATGTCCTTCAAACACACCATCAATCAAGCCAAATATACCAAATTCACAAGAATTTATGAATGTATACCAGGTATATCCAATTATATTTATAAAAATATCTTGACAAAATGTAGTTTATAGCTAGCAAGAAGAGCACATTTACCTTCTTGACAGTACGGGGCATTCTGGGTCCTTGTACATCTTTTTCTTTTGACTCCAGAATCTTCAGCTTCCTCTTCTCTCGAATCTGTTTGGCCAGCTGACGAATTTCCTGCATCTCTTCATCCTCACTCTCTTCATTAGAGTCATACTCCCCTGCCTGTTCACGGAGCTCTTCCTCTTTCTCTAGCTCAGTCAATCGCTGAGGTAAGTGACCAAGTGAACAGGATTAATACTTTGTGTGCAATTATTAACATCAGTCTTTATTATCTTTATACCAAGTAGGTAGCCAGTATTTCTGTTAATATTTCTTACTTTCATGATTTCAGGATCAATGTAGTCAGCAATGTTGTGTCCTTCCCAGATCTCAGGAATTTTATCTTGCTTCTCATTGGCATTCATCAGGTCCCAGTATTCTATGATCACACATTCGTACATTGAAGGGAATTTGGATACATAACTTTACAACCATTTTAAAATATATTGTTAGAAATGCTTGTGTATTAAAAACTACAAATAAATATATTGATTAAAATGTACTATGTGTAAGTGACTTACTCTGCAGATCGAGAGTGTAATCATCTCCAAGCTCTAGCTCAAGGTCTCGCTCCAATTTACGTTTAGGAGCATCAACCTCCATCGCCTTTTTGCGAAGAGCTGCTCCCTCAGGGATAAATGGTGGTCTTTCCTAAACACAATTAGGGGTAACTGGTTAAACTGATTATAATTGTTTATATTAGTGTTTCAACATTAGTTATGATAATACAATTACCCTGTACAAGGCTCTTTATTAATGCAGTAATTTTCACCCCTTCTTCAATCAAATATACAACAGTATCTAATGTATATGTCTCTAACAGATCATGTTAAAACATTATGGTATAACATCTATGACTGTGGGAACCTTGTCATCTCTCTTGTTTGGCATTGCAAGATGGAGTCTGTTCAGGATGTCATGTACTTTCTTCCCCTTCATCTTTGTGTCCACACGGTGTACCAACAGCCGATCACATGCCTGTAAGCACAACGGTTACCACTACTTCTAAAGAAAACCCCTTTTCAGAACAACTGAAACTGTAACAACATTTAAACGCACAAAGATTTTACTTCACCAGTGTAATCCATGCTACTATACCAATTCAATTGATTTAATTAGTAAAACTAATGAGCCAGGAGCACAAAGATGTATTCTTACCTCTGTCTTTACTTGCATCACCCCATCCTCTGTCAAAGTACTGGTCTCAATCACTGGGATTCCCTCAGATAAAAGATCAGCAAAGATTTTCTAGACAAACACAGAAAAAACTAGAGGTTATAGACAGTAAGTTTTAGCTGTAATATCAGATTGAACTGATATGCTTTTATAGGTCACACATGTCCTATTCATCATGGTCAAGTTTTACCCGTAACAATATAACATTGGTGCTCACACAAAATAGACACCTTGGACACAGTTTTGACATGTTCACTTACAGTGTACTTACTTTTGTTGCCAGCTATTTTGACAAAAATAGCTGTATGTTAAGTTGTTTTTAGAGGGCAGTAAATCTACACTGCTACATATTGACTAATCTAAAAATATATCCAAGTTTCATTTCTATAGTATTTTCTGTTTAGTAGATACACTTATATGGCTGCTGAAATTTGAGGGGTGTACTCACGTTTGTGAGATACTGTATATGTAGGTTATATGGCATATGACAAGAGTGTCTGCAAGAGTGAAAGGGAAAGTTTATAGGCCTGTGGTGAGACCTGCGATGTTGTATGGTTTAGAGATGGTGCCATTGAGTAAAAGACAGGCGGCGGCACTGGAGGTAGAAGAGTTGAAGATGTTGAGATTTTCATTGGGAGTGACGACGATGGACATTATTGGAATCGAGTTTATTAGGGCGCATGTAGGACGTTTTGGAGACAAGGTGGGGAAGTCATGATTGAGATGGTTTGGACATGTGCAGAGGAGGGACATGGTGTATATTGGTAGAAGAATGCTGAGGATGGAGCCGCCAGAAAGGAGGAAAAGAGAAAGGAGAAAGTTTACAGATATGGTAAGAAGACGACATGCAGGTAGTTAATTTGAGAAAGGCAGATGTAGAGGACAGGATGGTATGAAGACAGATGATCTGCTGTGGCGACCCCTAATGGGAGCAGCCAAAAGCAGAAGATTTTGCATATAACATTTTAAAGTAAATTTTGCTACCTCTTTGCTACCATACTAAACGCAAGATGAAGTCTGTATGTATTCTTAATCATAATGAGATTTATGCTTGACTTATTAGCAGAATAAAAAAAACATGACCACAGTACAGTCAAATTTAACTCCATGCCCCAAACAGTGAAATGTCCACTAGAACATGTAATAGATGCCACAACTTACCTGATTCTCCTCAGACAGCTCAATGATTTTCTTCACATCACACTTATTGGCCACCACAATCAGAGGCTACAGTGCACACACAAGCACATGGATCATTGCAGTGATTCTGAAGTTAGCTGTTGACATTTTCAATGTATATTGCAATGAAACGTATATGTACGTTTTCTTAATTACTAAACCTTTTAAATCACACTACCTCAGTTTATACCAACATGTAGGGCCACAATATAAACTTAATTCATATAAAATTACAACGTAATATCTCATTAAAACTACTTTGACAAATATGCATTAGAGAATGGGGTTGGGCCAGAGAAATAAGATAAGAGCTTTGTGATTCTTAGTGTCTTTAAGTGATTTTAACTTCAGATTCAGATTCATTGTTAGGGTTGCTGTTGGTGTTGAAAAAACACTATGGTTAAGTAAGGCAACCAGGTTTTTGTTTCATATATGCAGACACTTAACAAAAATCTTGACTATTGTTAATGTTCACAACAACACCTGCACTGCTAAGTGGACCATCACAACATCCCACAATGATTTGCAAACCAAGTTGACCCTGGGTTAAAGGACTTTTTATTTTTTAAATGCATGTGTTTTTCAGACTACTTACTTTTAAGTTGAAAAAAGAAAACCCACAAAACATTGTGTGTTTAACCCATTCTGAAGTCAATCGGTACAAGAATTTGTGTGCAATGGCTCTAAATATACCTTGTTTGCAAAGAGAGGTCTAATGTTGTTAAACAGTTCAAGCTGCTGACACAGTGTGTGCCCACACTGCTCAGACACATCCATCACATAGAGCACAGCGGCTCGCAGATGGGCCAGGGCAGTGATTGCCTGCATCTCAATTGTGTTCCGTTCTTCCAGTGGATGGTCCAAGATACCAGGGGTGTCTACAACCTGCACAAATACATAAGAATAACTTCATCGTACTTTTCTCCTTAAAATTTATCGTTTATTTGAAAGCAAAGCCATACATTTTTAAATGCTATATTTTATATATATATATTTTATATATATATATATATATATATATATATATATATATATATATATATATATATATATACATACACACACATA
>JAAIIK010020061.1:556852-569219 GCA_014706435.1 Silurus glanis | reverse complement strand
CATCATGAAGAACAAGGAACACACCAGGCAGGTCCGAGATACTGTTGTGGAGAAGTTTAAAGCCGGATTTGGATACAAAAAGATTTCCCAAGCTTTAAACATCCCAAGGAGCACTGTGCAAGCGATAATATTGAAATGGAAGGAGTATCAGACCACTGCAAATCTACCAAGACCTGGCCGTCCCTCTAAACTTTCAGCTCATACAAGGAGAAGACTGATCAGAGATGCAGCCAAGAGGCCCATGATCACTCTGGATGACCTGCAGAGATCTACAGCTGAGGTGGGAGACTCTGTCCATAGGACAACAATCAGTCGTATACCGCACAAATCTGGCCTTTATGGAAGAGTGGCAAGAAGAAAGCCATTACTTAAAGATATCCATAAAAAGTGTCGTTTAAAGTTTGCCACAAGCCACCTGGGAGACACACCAAACATGTGGAAGAAGGTGCTCTGGTCAGATGAAACCAAAATCGAACTTTTTGGCAACAATGCAAAACGTTATGTTTGGCGTAAAAGCAACACAGCTCATCACCCTGAACACACCATCCCCACTGTCAAACATGGTGGTGGCAGCATCATGGTTTGGGCCTGCTTTTCTTCAGCAGGGACAGGGAAGATGGTTAAAATTGATGGGAAGATGGATGGAGCCAAATACAGGACCATTCTGGAAGAAAACCTGATGGAGTCTACAAAAGACCTGAGACTGGGACGGAGATTTGTCTTCCAACAAGACAATGATCCAAAACATAAAGCAAAATCTACAGTGGGATGGTTCACAAATAAACATATCCAGGTGTTAGAATGGCCAAGTCAAAGTCCAGACCTGAATCCAATCGAGAATCTGTGGAAAGAACTGAAAACTGCTGTTCACAAATGCTCTCCATCCAACCTCACTGAGCTCGAGCTGTTTTGCAAGAAGGAATGGGCAAAGATTTCAGTCTCTCGAAGTGCAAAACTGATAGAGACATACCCCAAGCGACTTACAGCTGTAATCGCAGCAAAAGGTGGCGCTACAAAGTATTAACTTAAGGGGGCTGAATAATTTTGCACACCCAATTTTTCAGTTTTTTATTTGTTAAAAAAGTTTGAAATATCCAATAAATTTCGTTCCACTTCATGATTGTGTCCCACTTGTTGTTGATTCTTCACAAAAAATTACAGTTTTCTATCTTTATGTTTGAAGCCTGAAATGTGGCAAAAGGTCGCAAGGTTCAAGGGGGCCGAATACTTTCGCAAGGCACTGTACATACACACACACACACACACACACACACACACACACACACACACACACACACACAGTGGTACCCCGCTTATCGGCCTTAATCCGTTCCTTAAAACCGGTCAAAATGCGAAAAGGTCGAAGAGCGAATGTAATTATCCCATAAGAAATAATGGAAAACCAATTAATCCGTTCCCGACCTCCACCGATACCCATTTATTAACAATCTATTAACAATTTTTGGCATGTTTTTAGCAGTATTAATACAGGTACATAAATAATACTGTATATAATTGTTATGCAGCGTAATGAGCGGAGGCAAAGCCGGAGCACAGTTTGCTTTGGTTTAACGAAAACACGGAGAGTTTAACACAAAAACACACACACACACGGCAGTCCATAGAATCCCGACAAAGGAGAGAGAGATATCCGTGGTACGCCCTGGAGGGGCGAGGTCCACGGGCGAACGCACGGGAGGAAAAAGGTAATCCGGGATGCACTTTGGAAAGAAAGCGCAGCCGTGGAGAGCGCGTGGAGTCCGGAAAGGAAGAAACGCATAGGAATACGTGTGACAGGGAAACCACAGACAAACATGCACCAAACACCTTCACATACCAACAATAACCGACAAGGAGTGTGGATGAATGAGGGGTTTATATAGGAGCTGGGGATGAGTGAATAATGAGCCCCAGGTGTGCATTGTTGAAGCCGGGGGCTTCAGGGAAAGCGGCGGTTTTGACAGCCGCCGAAGGGGGCGTGGGCAGGTGGATTTATGACAATAATACAGTAAAAAGTATAAATTAAAAACATTACAAAAGTAACAAAAAAAAATGCTCCACGTGGGTCGGGGTAAAAAAAAAAAGGTCGATAAGCGGGCATTTGGTCGTTCAGCGGGCGCAAATTTCGGTCGAAAAACTGTTCGCTAAGCGAAAAGGTCGACGTCCGAGCCGGTCGATAAGCGGGGTACCACTGTATATGTATGTGTGTGTGTGTGTGTGTGTGTGTGTGTGTGTGTGTGTGTGTGTGTGTGTGTGTATATATATATATATATATAAAAAGCATTTATATTATTCAAAAGTTAATATTTCTTGCTTGCATACCTGTTCATGAAACAGGGCAAATCTGGACTGCTGATTCATCATGACCTTTTTTCCGTTCAGTTTATTTACCGTAATTTCCGGACTATTAAGCGCATCCAAATATAAGCCGCACCCATTAAATTTGCCAAAGATTTTTTTTTTTTTTAACATAAATACGCCGCACCTGTCTATAAGCCGCAGGTGTCTACATTGAAACTAATGCACTTTACACAGGCTTTAATGAAAGACAGTGTCTGTTACACGGCTTGTATCTAAACAGTAGCCGACCAAGAAAGTCATTATTCACTGTCTTTCTCCTTCCTTTCACAACAATTTCTCTCAAGAGTTTTTCTTTTGGCATCGTCGTGCGTTTAAAAATCACCATCGGTGAATCTTTTCTCCCGATGCCGTGCAGCTCAGAACACAGGTGAAGTGCGTTTTTTTCATGCCCGGTTGTTTTCAGCGTGACGAATGAGTCGCATTTCCTGTTAACCGTCCAAGTGTGTGGCAGGTCAAACGTCAGAGGAACCTCATCCATATTTATGATGTGGTGCGGCCCGATTCAGTGGGAGCGCATCTGATTTAATATAAAGAATTTCATTGGTTCACCTGAACCCGTTCCGCAATTTTATTGGTCTAATGTTTTGTGGCTCAGTTTTCTGGCTTGAAGCTTGTGAAACCGGGAAAAACCCAGAAATTAGCCACTTCATTGTTTAAGCCGCGGGTTTCAAAGCGTGGGGAAAAAAGTAGTGGCTTATAGTCCGGAAAATACGGTAATTATCCCCGTAGGGAAAATATATTTAATACATTTTTCCAAACCTGGCATTGTTTTTTTTTGCTTTTTTCCACATTAGCTTTACCAAATGGTGTTCTTGTGGTCACACAACTGTTTATTTACAATCCTGTGAGTTTTCATCACATTGTGCATGTGCTCTTACTTTAATTAAGAAACATACCCATTAGTTCTGTCAATTTTTAATGAAGTGACATCAGCATTAAGATCTCTGATCAAGTAATACTTTTTTTCTGACCACATTCCCTCCATAAAAGTTCACAATTAATGTTTAATAGTTCTTAACCCAATTCAAGTGACAAGCAATCTTCTC
Source organism: Silurus glanis (assembly GCA_014706435.1). Taxonomy (NCBI): domain Eukaryota; kingdom Metazoa; phylum Chordata; class Actinopteri; order Siluriformes; family Siluridae; genus Silurus; species Silurus glanis. The sequence continues at coordinate 565,812 of JAAIIK010020061.1, read as the reverse complement.
AGTTTCCTTTCATGTGTCAAAAACAAAACAACTTGCCATGCTATTCCAGAACATTCCTGAGAGCAATGTATGAACAAGGCTATTACACTCACCTGCCAGCGCAGGTACTTATAGTCCATGTGACCCACGAACAGAGATTTGGTGGTGAAGGCATACGGCTGCACCTCTACATCTGCACGTGTGACCTGCATGCACAGAAACAATCACTTTATAGCACAGATTAAAAATGTTCACAGATCTCAGCTCTGTTTAAATAGCAGCTGAATTTAATTAACAATTTAATAGGCTAATGCTTTTGCACAGGGAAGGAGGAGTAAAAAAATAAATAAAAATCTACATTTTGCTGAATCATCCCAAGTTTTTTTTTTTATTTTTATAAATTAATCAGTTACTACTACTACTTAAAACTGTCAAAAACCCATGCTGACACCTTGCCAACACACAAAAACATCAACTTCTATAGCCAATCTATAGTGTAAAAATCTTTCTAATTTAATTTACCTAAAGAAGCTAGCCAAGTTCTTAACATCCTCACAGAAAAATTACTATAGTAGAAATAAAGCACAAATTTCAGAATTAATTCAATATGGATCCATACCTACATGTGAATTACCATTGAAATGTATAAATTAAATATATAAATAAACTGTTGTCTTTGTTGTCCAATTTACAGAGGAAAAGGGCAAAAAAACCATTGACATGCAGTCTCAGTTATTAAAACTGAGTAAATATACACATGACAATGCCTGGGTTAAAAAAAAAAAAAAAAAAAAAAAAAAAAAAAAAAAAAAAAAAAGAGTACAGATTCACTCTTTCACATACCTTGTTGATGAAGCTGGACTTGCCAACATTGGGGTACCCACAGAGCAAGAGAGTTCTGGTGTTTGGGTCGATTGTGGGCAGACGAGAAAGATGCTGACGAACTAAGAAAACAAGCACAAAGATTAAATGCATTTATTTATTAGCATTGCTGCTCTTTACACATTAATCCTATTGCACAGCTGCTTTCCAGTCTGTGTTAGCAGATTAGAAGATGAACTAAGAGTCAATACCTTGTTCTAGATATTCCAGACTTTGTTTCTGCCTTTTCAAAATGGTGCACATACGTCCAAGTGCTGCTCTCTTTAACTGCTTACAGCGATACAGTGAGTCGCCATACTTCATCAGACGCACATAGTCTTTAGCCACACTACACACAGGCACACACACATTCTACATCATTTCTCTGTCATTCCAGGGACCTTCCATGGACACAATAAAGAATGGAACAACAAATTGGATCATCAGTGTGAAAAACTTACTTATCAATCAGGTTCTTGGCAATGTTGATCTGACCTAGGGCAAGTTTGTAATGATCCTTATCATACAAAACATTCATCAGATCTGCATAAAAAGGGTGAATATCCTTGAATAATTAAAAAAAAAGGAGGGAACAAAAAGAAAAATTAGAAACATTCAGAGACAAAGTGTTAACATTATCTCGTTCATTCCATGAAGTCAACACAGAAAAATGTAAGATTCAATTTTTCAACTTACATCTAGCTTGGGAAAATCCGTTAAAATCTGCGAGAGCCGGTCGTGGTAGTTCTGTTGAGTGAACTTAACCTTGCGCATATAGAAGTGGCGAATGCGATGAATCTGATAATGCTTGTGAACTACAGTAGGGGTTTTGCGCTGGGTTTTGGACAACGTCAGGTCAATGAAGTCCTGGAGAAACAAAAAAAAAGGGGTGTTAATTTCACAAGCCAGGTTTTATTCCAAAATGCCTGCTTTCAAATATAAAAAAAACTTGTATAAATCAGACACTTCATAATTCCAAGTAAAATTTCTCTCTCTATTAGAAAGACTAACATTCCCAACTCCTATCATTCTCCTAGTTATTAATTTTGACCAATCTTCAGTACTTCAGCATGGGAGCACACGGGTTCTCAGAGGTACAGTATGAGCCCCAGATCTAAAAGCTTCTTCTCGAATGCATGTTTACTAGGCATATTTAAATATTTTATACTATATACAAGATATATAAGGACAGTACATTTGAGCATATAATTTAGTCGATGCCTTCTCTGAGTACCTAAATGATACTTGATATATTTCATAGAGAACAAGTCCTGACCACCTCAAAGCACTCTGCCTAATCAGATAACCCCTAGCTCTATGAAGGATGGAATGTCACCGTTTTGTTCAGAAGCTGCACTAAAAAAGAAGGTTTTGTGTTGTACCCAGGTATCCAGCCCTTCTGTTGGCTGCAGGAGGTACTATGCTTTACATAAAGAGTTAAACAGTGTTAAGAGTGTGATTCGGGTGATTTGTTAAAGTATGCTGAAATAAGCAGAACAGTTAAGTAGATTTTACCTTTAGAAATAATAAATAATGACGCACTTACAGTGGTGTGAAAAAGTGTTTCTTTTTTTTTTTTGCATGTTTGTCTCACTTTAATGTTTCAGATCATCAAACTAATTTAAATATTAGCAAGAGATAACAAGTGAACACAACATGCAGTTTTTAAATGAAGGTTTTTATTATTGAGGGAAAACAAAATCCAAAACGACATTTTCACAACTACATACACTTTTTGACACCACTGTACATACACATCTATTACCCAAATGGGGTTTAACAAATGTAAATTATACTTTTTTCCATTTATTAATTTTATTGAATCAATTAAATTTGTGCCAATTTAATTGATTAATATGATTAATGAATAGTGTATTTAATTTATTGTATTTATAAAATTTAATTTTAAAGAAATTATAAAATATGATATATTATTTAAACAAGTAGGCATTTTATTTAAAAATGTAAACTGCAGATGTTTTTGAAAATGTTAATTATTAACTGCGTTAATAAAAAAACGACAAGCAATTTTATGTTTTGCATTTCTTCCCCCTAACCGTGTCGAACCGTGACTTTTGTGTACCGTTACACCCCTAATATATATATATATATATATATATATATATATATATATATACATACACATACATACATACACACACATACACACACACACACACACACACACACACTAAGTACCAGAACTTATACACACCAGAACTTATACACACCAGAACTTATACACACACACACACACACACACACACACACACACACACACACACACATTTACACACACAAAGTAAACCTCTTCTGAAGCCGGCTCAGAAGAAATCCTGCAAATAGTTTGCTGATGTCAACATGTCCAAGAGCATGAATTACTGGAACCATGTCCTGTGGTCTGATGAGATTAAGATAAACTTGTTTGGCACAGATGGTGTCCAGCATGTGTGGCGGTGCCCTGGTAAAGAGTACCAAGAAAATTGTGTTGACTACAGTCAAGTATGATGGTGGTAGTACTGGGGAGCTGCGGTTTAATGAAGGAAACATGGATTCCAACATGTACAGTGACATTCTGCCCTCCCTTCAGAAACTGGGCCAAACAGCAGTATTCCAACATAATAATGACCCCAAACACACCACTATGATAACAACTGCCTTGCTGAGGAAGCTGAAGGTGATGGAGTGGAAAAGTATGTCTCCAGACCTGAACCCTATTGAGCACTTGTAGGGCATCATCAAGGAGAAGAAGCACCATGTGTCTAATAGAATATTAACACTTTGGACAGTTTTGACATGCTCACTTAGAGTGTACTCACTTTTGTTGCCAGCTATTTTGACAATAATTGCTGCATGTTCGCTCATTTTTAGACGACAGTAAATCTGTACTGCTACACAACGGCATAAACACTTTTCTTAACTATATCCAAGTTTCATTTCTAAAATATTGTCCCTTGAGAGCATTTAATAAAATTGTTGCTGAAATGTGGGGTCCTAAAAGTTTTGCGAATGCGTGGAAATTTAGAACGCTGGGAGTTTTTTTTTTTTTTTTAAACCCAAAAAACCCACATTGCTGAAAGAAATCTGATGTAGCCTTAAGATATATTTCAGCTTGTACCCACGCGTTACAGAACCACTTTCACGGAGTAAATACACTTATAATACACTTTCCAAAGTGCAGCCAAATTACAAATACGCTAAAGTATACAAATTTTACCTTACTGAGCCGAAGCACTTTTAAGTCTTTAAATCTTTTCAAAGAAACGCATTTTCGAATTTTCCACTAAAAATAAATGTGAACGATTTTTTTAAAATCCACAATAATTATACTTTTGATTATACTTATTAATAATAAAACCTTTTAACAAAACTTTGCCATAAATCATTTCGCTGTAATTAACGTTAGCTCCCTGTGCTAAATTCAGCCTGCTAACTTGCTGACACGCGTCAAAACCGAACCCGTTTACAATAAGACCAATAACGCCAAGTAAATAACTACGTACCTAAAGTTTAAAAAATTAATAGAAACTGTACCTTTGCAGTGGGGACCACCATAATCTTTTTAAAATTATAGAGTGCCATGACGGTAACGCACGTGCTGCCAGCGTTTACAGCACCGGAAAAGACCGAATCCAGCCACCGAGGCGACTCAGCAAGAGCGACTCATCACGCCCCACTTCTGTCACACTGCCCCCTTACGGCCACGCCGTAAACACCTCTGTCTTTTTCATTGAATATTAAAGTATTTCATGGAATATGGGTTTACTGACTGGGTCGGACTGCTGCTACGTGAGAGACTTGATTGGGACAGTTCTCATTATCGAGTACATTCATTAAATCACGTGACCACCTCAAGCGGTGTATATAATGGATATAAAACATCTACACACCCTGTAAAAAAAAAAAAAAAAAAAAAAAAAACATTATTGTGATTTTAAATATGAAACGATTATCAATCATATATCCACGTATCAGTCAATATAAACATGTCCATATTTAACGTAAATATTACAATCTGTAAAATTCTATTAAGTCCAGTGAAATTTCCTCCATACTAAATATTCCACAGTCAACTGTTAGTAGTATTATAACAAAGAGGAAGTGATTGGGACGACAGAAACTCAGCCACGAAGTGTCAGGCCATGTAAAATCACAGAGCAGCATGGCCGCAGGAAGTGGGGGGTGCTGGGGGTGCTGCAGCACCCCCTATTGGCGAGAGAGAGAGATTTTTAAAAAATGTAGGCCTATTAAAAATATTTTGCACAATTTATAAATTCCTTATGAATATTTTAGGAAATGATTTTGACACACGTAGGCTATTAAGTGTATTTTGGATTTTAATTTAATTATTTTGAGGCCTAATCAACACAGGTTCGGTCCGAACCTCATCCCTCTCAAAGCGCAGAGCGGTAGGCTATAACGCGTCTTTGTGTGGAAATATAAAACTGTTTTTTTTTTTTTTTTAAATGGATTCAACTTTATTATATTATGTAAGTTACCAGTATTTACTGATATTTATTTCAATGCTTTACAGGCTTTAGTGTGTTGTTTCTTTGGGTTTTTTTTTTATTTATTTCAAAACAACCCCCAACCACCGCAACACCGCCGGTATTTGGTCCATTACCACCGCGGTGGTAAAAAAAAACGGCCATCGTCACAGCCCTATGTATTTATTTTTAAAATGTATTCTAAATAGGCCCATAGGCTCATAGGTTTTTTGTTAAGAAAAATAAATAAAAAAAATTCACAGCACCCCCTGTTCAAAATTACTTCCAGCGGCCCTGCAGAGCAGGTCAGCGGATGCTGAGACAAATAGAGCAAAGAGGTCACTAACTTTCTGCAGAGTCAATAGCTACAGACCTGCAAACTTAATGTGGCCTTCAGATTAGCTCAAGAACAGTGTGTAGAGAGCTTCATGGAATGTGTTTTCATGGTCGAGCTGCTGCATCCAAGCCTCACATCACCAAGTGCAATGCAAAGCATCGGATGCAGTGGTGTAAAACACTGGACTCCACTGGACTCTAGAGCAGTGGAGACGCGTTCTCTGGTGTAACAAATCTGGCAATCCGATGGATGAGTCTGGTTTTGGCGGTTGCTAGGAGAATGGTACTTGTCTGAATGCATCGTGCCAAGCGAAAAGTTTGGTGGAGGGGGGGTTATGATGTGGGGTTGTTTTTCAGGAGTTGGGCTCAGCCCCTTATTTCCAGTGAAATTACCTCTTAATGCTTTAGCATACCAAGACATTTTGGAAAATTTCATGCTCCCAACTTTGTGGGAACAGTTTGGGGACGGCCCATTCTAACATGACTGAGCAACAGTGCATAAAGCAAGGTCCATAAAGACATGGATGAGAGTTTGATGTGGAAGAACCTGACTGGCCTGCACAGAGACCTCAACCTGATAGAACACCATTGGGATGAATTAGAGCGGAGACTGCGATCCAGGCCTTCTCGTCCAACATCAGTGTCCAACCTCACAAATGCACTTTGGAAGGATGGTCAAAAATTCCCAGTAACACACTCCTAACATTGTGGACAGCCTTCCCAGAAGAGTTGAAGCTGCAAAGTGTGAGCCAACATCATATTCAACGATTTGGATTAAGAATCAGATGTTACTCCAAGTTCATTTGCATGCGACGGCAGACAAGCGAATACTTTTGGCAATATAGTTTTATTTAGTTAAAGTACCATTTGGTATTAGGATAAGGGTTTGCTAGGCACATCTTGACAAATATATTTCAACTCATCTGCCAAATTACTAGGATATCTGTGTATTGTTTACTTCTCTTCACTGTTCCTTTACAAATTTTCTATAAGATTCAGGTCTGTAGTCTGGCTGTGCCATTCCTAACCAAGAAACTACAATTATCTAAGATATGATTTTTTATTTAGATTAGAATACAATCTGAAAAATGGCATGTTTTTAAGCAAGTAGGGTAAAAGTGAACATCCAGTAAGTTCATGTGGATGCAGGGAGAACATGCAAAACTGCCTAACAATCCTACCCACTGCACCTGCTACAACAGGAAAAAACAGTCAAATACATCTACCTGTTTTATTTTTTCCACACAGTCTTTATAACAAAACTTAACTGAAACAGAATGTGAACAAAAGAAAATACTCAAAGCAGTTACACTTATGCACATTCTAATAGCATATAAAATGCTCAATAATACTTTTACAGGTTATACAATACCATAAATAACTACATTTTTTGTGAAATGTTGCACTGATTGATAAACCCCATTATAGACATGACTGTAATGTAACTTTCAGTGTTATTTCTGCATAAGCATTCTCTCAGCTGTCCACGCAGACAAAAAACATAAAACAGTGACACTACTGGTTTCTACAGAGTAACACTATAAAATTAATATTCTAATGAGACAGTAGAACTTTGACTATAATGTAACATCTGCTCCAAAATTCAACATTTTTTTTTTTTTTTTTTTGCAGGACCTGTATTTGTATTATATTTTATTTATATTTGTATATTAAAACAGGTTAATGAATTAGATTTGACTATGGGCCATGAACAAGGTGTTAACTGGGGCAGTGGGGTTGAGATTAGAATCCAATAACAAGTTGAATTTTGTGTTCAAATATGGCGATGATGAGCATGATGCCGAAACCAAGCAGGATCCCAACATTTTGCAGGACAAAGAATCCATAATGACTGAAGCCTGTTTCACCAGCATCATTATGTAGCATCTCGGGAACCTAAACAAATACATATAATATATATATTTTAAAAAAATTAAGGAAAGTTTGACATTTAAAGTAGACATACCCTATATGAACAAGACTTTGTGGACACCTGACCATAAGTTTCATGCGTGCTTTTTAAACATCCCATTCCACATTTAGTCCCATTTACTTTTACAATAACCTCCACTCTACTGGAAAGATGTTCCACTAGATTCTGGAGTGTGGTTGTGGAGATTTGTGCTCATTCAACCACAAGGGCTGCAGTAAAGTCAGGTACTGATGAAGGGTGAGGAGGCCTGGGGAGCAGTCAGCATTCCAGTTAACCCCAAAAATAGAATTGGATTTAATAGGGTTGAGCTTTACAGCACTATTCAAAATATTTCACTTCAACCCATATCTCTATGGAGCTCACTTAAGCACATGGGCATTGTTATGCTGGGACAGATTTGGGTCTCCTAGTTCAAATTAAAGAACAATACAGTGCTACCACATGACATCCTATACAATTGTGTGCCTCAAACTTTGTGGTAATATTTTGGAGAAAAAAGCACACACAAAAGCTAGAAAAGTCTGATGTCCCAATACTTTATTCATAAAGGGTATGTTCCAATGTGCTGAAGTAATCAATAATCAATAAATGATGACAAAAATGTTAAAATGTATTAACAGTAAAATAATGTAAAGATTTGAATAATTGTATTATTTATTAAATGTTTAATAGATAAAGGATAACAACTAATAGAAAAACAACTCCAGGAGGTTTGGTCCAACTAAGGCCATGTAAAAAACAAATAAATTCTCCAACTTCGGAATTACAGAAATATTTTGGTGTCTTACAATACTGACATGATATAAATAGGCTTACATGCATGGATGTTGCGCATCTATAAAATGTTACTCACCATGTCCACCAGTGCAACATACATGAAGAGTCCAGCTGTGAGAGCAAAGATCCACATGGCCACATTCTCAGCATAGTGACCAATCAGAATCCCTGTCACCATTCCCAAGTAGCCCATCATTGCTGAGAGCAAATTGTAAAGAATTGCCTGTTTCACAGACATTCCAGCCTTTAGCAGGACTGCAAAATCTCCTAAAGGATAAAAAATAAAAAAAACTCAGCTTAGTCAAGGCAAAGCAAAGAAGCAGCAAAATTAACTTAAAAACTGCAAACATATGCATAGTATACCAATGCAACAGAAACATAATTTGCTAAAACCTGCACAATGTTGAGTTTACTAATGATGGTGGTTAAGCACTTACCCAGCTCATGAGGAAGCTCATGGCAGAACACAGCAACTGAAGTGCTGAGTCCACTAGACAAACCTTTTGTAAAGGCTGCTCCTAAAATAGATAAATAAATAGATAGATAAGTAGGTAAGTAGATAAGCAGGTAAATAAGTAGGTAGGTAG
>JAAIIK010020061.1:511535-524739 GCA_014706435.1 Silurus glanis | reverse complement strand
TCAGGGATTATAGCTTCCTTTTCCCCGGACTCCGTTCTCTGGATTATCCCTGCGAACGCAGGTATTTGTGTTGGCTCTGCCTTTGGATTTAAATAAACTTTGTTTGCTTTCACTTTGGCTTCCGCCTCCGTTTCCGCATGACAGAAATAACGGACCCCTGAATAGGAATATAAGGACTGAAAAGGGGGGGCGCAAAAAAAAAGAAAAAAAAAGAAAGAGAAAGGACATGATCGGAGTACCACAGTGGTCTCGGCGCGATCCAAATTTCGGAGGCAGGATTCGTACCGCCGCGATGAAGCGACCACCAAGCTCCGCCCCCGGGGAAACCCGGAAATCCGCTGCCGCTTCGCGCGGCTCATGCTCGGCAGCACCACGCCCCCGTGTTGACGTCATGGATTTCCCGGCTCGCTTCTCCGGCGACAGAGCTGAATGGGGGGAATTTTTACGGAGTGTGAATCGGTACATGGAGTCGAATTCATCCAGCTACCCAACGGAAAGAGCAAAGATCGCGCTCCACATTTCTCTGCTGTCTGCAGAATCTGTCTCTCTTGCCAGTGAGTTGTGGAGCGCGACTGGAGGCGAGTTCGGCTCATGCGCCAGGTTCATCCAGCTTCTAACCAGGGAACTCGGGATACTCACGGCGGATCTCCATCACCTCTCCCCCGCTTCCGCGAGCACCGCTCCGCACCAGGACCTCCAGGAGATTTCCGCCCTGCTCCAGGCCCTTCAGGACAGCTCTGCTCCGCCCCAGGTCCTCCAGGGGATCTCCCTGCTCCAGGTCCTCCAGGACGGGTCCACTCCGCCCCAGGACCTCCTGGAGATCTCCACCCTTGTCCAGGACCTCCAGAAATGCCTGGCTCTGCTTCAGGACCTCAAGGAGAGCTCAGTTCCGTTCCAGGATCCTCAGGAGAGCTCAGCTCCGTTCCAGAATCTCCAGGAGAGCTCGGCTCCATTCCAGGTCCTCCAGGAGAGCTCGGCTCCATTCCAGGTCCTCCAGGAGGGCTCAGCTCCGCTCCAGGTGTCCCCCGTGAGCTCCTATCCGTTCCAGAGCGGCCCCGTGAGCTCCTCTCTGTTCCAGAGCGGCCCCGTGAGCTCCTCTCCGTTCCAGAGCGGCCCCGTGAGCTCCTCTCCGTTCCAGAGCGGCCCCGTGAGCTCCTCTCCGTCCCAGAGCGGCCCCGTGAGCTTCTCTCTGTCCCAGAGAGTCCCCGAGAGCTCGGTTCCGCTCCAGAGAGCAGCTCCTCTCCGCTCCAGTGTCCCGAGGAGAGCTCCTCTCCGCTCCAGTGTCCCGAGGAGAGCTTCTCTCTGCTCCAGTGTCCCGAGGAGAGCTCGGCTTTGCTCCAGGACCTCCGTGAGGGCTCGGCTCCATCCCAGGACCTCCGTGAGTGCTCCGCTCCGCTCCAGAGAGTCCCCGAGAGCACCTCTCTGCTCCAGGATCCCTAGGCGAGCTCAGTCCCGCTCCAAGGTCTCCAGACGAGCTCCCCTCCGCTCCAAGGTCTCCAGACGAGCTCCCCTCCGCTCCAAGGTCTCCAGGCGAGCTCCCCTCCGCTCCTCGGTCTCCAGGCGGGCTCCTCTCCGCTCCTCGGTCTCCAGGCAGGCTCCTCTCCGCTCCTCGGTCTCCAGGCGGGCTCCTCTCTGCTCCAGCGTCCCCAGGAGAGCTCAGCTTCACTCCAGCGCCCCAAGGAGAGCTCAGCCCAGTTCCAGAGCCTCCCCGAGAGCTCCTCTCCTCCCAAGGAGTCCCCAGAGCACTCCACTCAGCTCCGAGACTGCGAAAGGGACGTCGAACTGCTGCCCCTGGCCTCCACCGAAGGCGACGGCTCGCCCCACAGTCTCCCTGAAGGCGACGGCTCGCCCCACAGTCACTCAGAAGGCGAAGTCACGCCTCCGAGTCCCTCTCCGGGCGACGCCACGTCACAGAGCTCCTCTCCAGGCAAAGTCACTTCACAACGCTCCACTCCGGGCGACGTCTCGCTTCTGTGCTCCTTCGACAGCAAGGTCTCGTCCCCGAGTCACACTGGAGGTGACATCAAGCCTCCAGGAGCATATAAGGACGGCCTGGCAGTCCCAAGGCCCTCAGAGAGGGAAAATACCAGCCCGGGTCAGAAGGGAGACACCGTCGTACGGCTGGACCTCTCCGAGGTGGACGTAGTGGATAAAGGCACTGTGGGAAGCCATATCGCCGTCCAGGACCCCTCTAACAGTCGCGGACCGTTTCCTGAGCCACCCGATCGGGAGGTCGCAAGCCCAGAGACCTCGAAGGGAGGTCCCGCAGACCCAGGTTTCGCCGCAAGCGACTTCTCGCTCCCCGAGCTCCTCCCACGGCGACGTCTCGCTCCTGAGCTCCTCCCATGACGACGTCTCGCTCCCGAGCTCCTCCCGCGGCGGCGTCTCGCACCCGAGCTCCTCCCACGGCGACGTCTCACTCCCGAGCTCCTCCCACGGCGATGTCTCACCCCAGAGAGTCACAGAAGGTGACGTCGGTCCTCCAGGTCCCTCAGATGGCGACGTCAGTCCTCCAGGTTCCTCAGAGGATGACAAGGCACTCCAGGGGTCCTCCGAGGGCGTCGTTACGGCCCAGCGCCCCGCCAAAGGGGCCGCTCTGTTCCTGATCTACGCCGTGGGCGCCGCTCGGCCTCCGGACTCCGCCGGGGAAGTCCTCCAACCTCCAGTCGGCGTCATAAGCACCGTCCAGTTCCGGTTCCCCGCCGTGGAGGTCGCTCCGCCTCTGATAGCCACCGGGGACTTCACTCAGCCTCCGGTCTTCTTCGGGGAAGGGGCTCCGTTCCCGGTCCCTGTTGAGCTCCCCGTCTCTCAGCTCCAGACCTCCGCCGAGGACGTCACGCTGCCACCGGTCGTCGCTGAGCGCATCGCTCCGCTCCGGGTCTTCGTGGTGGAGGTCCCTCCGCCTCCTGTCTCTGTCGTGGGAGCCACTCCGTTCCGGGTCTCCGTGGTGGACAGGCCTCCGTTCCAGACCCCCCCCCGGGTTGTCGTCGAACCGCTCCAGGTCTCCGTGGTGGGCGTCTCTCCGCATCCGGTCTCCGCCGAGGACTTCGCCCAGCCTCAGGTCGTCGCCGGGGACGTCAGGGCCGTCTCTCAGTTCCGGGCCTCCGAGTTGGGCTGCGCTCCATTCCAGGACCCCGCTGGGGTCGTTGTCCCGTTCCGGCTCTCCGCGGCGGTTCCGGCCGGGTCCCCTTCGACCCTGGAAGGTCGGAGGGGCCCTCCTCCGAGTGCTCTGGCCCACCGGGCCTTTAGTGGGTTGGGGCGTCCGGTGCCGCCCCTTTGGGGGGGGTGGTGTCAGGAATCCACCTGCCACGCCCCCTTTCAGTGGCTGTCATTTGCCTCCGCGTGCTCCCAAGCTCTCAGCTTCAATCACGCACACCTGGAGCTTGTTATTCACTCTCCCCAAGCTCCTATATAAACCGCTCACTCACCCACACTCCCTGTCCGTTATTGCACGTTCATGCCCGTCCACGTGTGTTCCTGTGTGTTCGCGTATGCTCATCTCCGCTACGTGCCGTTCGACTCGGACTCTCTCTCTCTCTATCTCTCCGCGTGGACCGCGCCTCTTTCCAGGCGCATCAGGGATTATAGCTTCCTTTTCCCCGGACTCCGTTCTCTGGATTATCCCTGCGAACGCAGGTATTTGTGTTGGCTCTGCCTTTGGATTTAAATAAACTTTGTTTGCTTTCACTTTGGCTTCCGCCTCCATTTCCGCATGACAATAGCATATATGTGTATGTGTGTATGTGTGAGTAATTTATAAATGTATATGTGTATGTATAAGTATAGGAGTCTGTGTGTGTATGTATATGCATGTGTATGTATATGTGTTTGTGTGGATGAGTGCACACGTGCAGGTTAAACGAGTCACTGTGTAAACAGTAACAAAAATGTATAGTCCAGTGTATGTAAATGTTAAAGTCCAACGAGCAGAAATGACTGTCTCTGATCCCTGGAGGTCCCCACATCACTGCCACCTTTTTTATGGTTGCCCTTATAAAGAGAGATCTGATAACATGAATAATGCAACAAAACAACAAACTCACAACGAGTAATATCATACCTACAACTGTTCTGTCCCAGCATCTCCTTGTCTACCCACTAGACCCAGGCTGCGGTTCATCAGGTACATCAGGCACACTAATATAAGTAAAATGTTCAGTGTCATGTTCAGTGTCATTCTCATACCTTTCAGCAGCAGCCTGAACTGGAGGTTCTGATACCTCTCCCTTCTCTGGTGCTTCCTCCTCTTGGTCAGGAGTGTGTCCTATGTCACCCGTTGTTGCTTCACGGGGTTGCACCCTTGGCACTCTGGTGCAGTGATTCAGATGATACCAAGCGGTACTGCCTTCAACCTGTACTGCTGTCAGAGTAGCTCTCACCACTGTGTATGGACCTCCTCCTCTAGGCTCATTCCACTTCTTTCGGAAGACTCTAAGGTAGTTTTGATCACCTGGTTCTTGCACCCCCTCTTTTCTTTTCTCCGGTAATAGACAGACTTATGTATTGCAGTTAGTTGCTGAATATAAACAAAGGCCTTTTATATGGACCTCTTAAGAAATACACAGTCATTGGTCGACCAGTTAGCATTTAATGCGGTGTTAGATGCGTAGTTCTGAAAGTCTGCATGCAATAGGACTTTAGTGCAAGCAGCAAAACATCAACCCAGTTTAATTTAGTACTAGCACAGATTTTGTTAAGTTTAGCTTTCAGAGTGCCATTCATCCATTTATCCTATGCTGCTGCAACACCTTTTTCACTGTTCTCTGAATAAAACCTGATCCATTATCTGATCTTTTCTCTGATGGTATACCAAACCAAGGAATCACTTCTCTTGTTAAAAACTTAACCACTGTTCCTGCTCTGATCTGCAGATGGCACTGCCTCTACCCATCTGCTAAATCTATCAATGATTCTCTTGCCTTGCATACCTTTAATCATATCTACATAATCCATAACTATATGTTTAAATGGAACTTCAGGCATTGGAATGTGACCAATTGGAGTAGTATTTTTTCTGACATTGTTCTGGACGCATACCTCAGATGTAAATAAAACCTCATCTACCATGGACTGCAGATATAGAGACCAATATCCCTGCTGTTTATTCTTCCTAAGAACTTTACTCTTCCCACAGTGATAAAATCCATGAGCATCTGCAATCCGAACTTGCAAAAGTACTGTAGGGGCATCAATCATACCTTCATGTAAATACCAAATACCACTTGCATCCTTTTTAGCTTCTCTCTGATTCCACATGCTCATTTCATAGGGACCTGCTTGTTCTTGAATGCAAACAATATCATCTGGCTGTACCTGGGATTCAATTAGTAATAGGAGCTAATATTGCAACTTGGCATCCTGATGCCCCTTTGTTCCTGAATCAGCAGCATTAGTTCTCTTTTTAACTAAATCACTGGCCTTTTTATGTGCTTGACACTTCATTATAGCTAACCTGCTAGGTGTTATCATGGCAGAAATAAGTTGAACAATCTGTTCCGCATGTTGGACTGGTGTGTACCATCACTTTTCTTAAATCCATGCTGCTTCCATACAGACCCAAACAAATGAAACACTCCATGTGCATAAGCAGAATCAGTGTAGATGTTGGCTACTTTCCCATAGCCAACTGACATGCTGTAGCTAAAGCTTTTAGCATCTTATCTTTGATTGAAAAATCAAAGGATTTTCTGTAGCTTCAAATTAAACATTTTGTACAGATTTCATCATGGGACCAAAATCTTTTGCTTTCTACACTTTACCTATATACAAAGAAACATGCAGAACTGAATCAGACATTTGAAACCATTTCTAAAGAAAGGTAAAATTGTCTACTTGCATAGCTGCCCCTTGTTTCCCAATGATTATATACTGAGACATTAATGGTAAATTCCTTTGTTCTGTTTTTCGTTGCCATGCCTCTTCCAGTTCTGGATTGCAATTAGTAATATATCATGGTATTCAGACTTCAGACAGGTAATCTAGCTTCAGGCAGTTGCGCTTCAATATATTTATCCGATTTATTTACATTGTTCTGTACAACAACCCCTAACTGTCCCAACCAATGCACATTAGCCCTGGTTCTAGTCATCACCAGCTGTGTCTTTACACCTTCATGTACCTTCATCTACATATAACTGTTCAGGTGATCACCATATCTGTAACTGTAATTGAAAAAGAGCTATTGAATCAATAGTAGTTTGCTCAGATAACAAAATGGGCAGTATAGCTGTTCTGTTTTTAGCTTTGAGACTCACTCGAGCTGTCATTGGAATTAACTGAGATTGTCCCGAGAATCCTACGAAACCCAGCCATTAGGGGGGCACAAGCCAGTGCACTCTTAGTGCCGGTCCCAAGCCCGGGTAAATGGGGAGGGTTGCGTTAGGAAGGGCATCCAGCGTAAAACATGTGCCAAATCAAATATGCGGATCACAAATGAGAATGAGAATGAAAGTCAGTAGGAGTAAGACAGAGTACATGTGTGTGAATGAGAGGGAGGGCAGTGGAGTGATGCGGTTGCAGGGAGAAGAGGTGGAGAAGGTGGAGGAGTTCAGGTACCTGGGGTCAACAGTGCAAAGTAATGGAGAGTGTGTTAGAGAAGTAAAGAAAAGAGTGCAGGCAGGGTGGAGTGGGTGGAGAAGAGTGACAGGAGTGATTTGTGATAGTAGGGTATCTGCAAGAATGAAAGGGAAAGTTTATAGGACTGTGGTGAGACCTGCGATGTTGTATGGATTAGAGACAGTGGCATTGAGTAAAAGACAGGAGGTGGAGCTGGAGGTAGCAGAGCTGAAGATGTTAAGGTTTTCGTTGGGAGTGACGAGGATGGACAAGATTAGAAATGAGTTTTTTAGAGGGACAGCACATGTAGGATGTTTTGGTGACAAGGTGAGGGAGGCGAGATTGAGATGGTTTGGACATGTGCAGAGAAGGGACATGAATTATATTGGTAGAAAAATGCTGAAGATGGAGCCACCAGGTAGGAGGAAAAGAGGAAGGCCAAGGAGGAGGTTCATGGATGTGGTGAGGGAAGACATGCAGGTAGTTGGTGTGAAAGAGGCAGATGTAGAGGACAGGGTGGTATGGAGACGGATGATCCGCTGTGGCGACCCCTAATGGGAGCAGCCGAAAGAAGAAGAAGAAGTCCCGAGAATCCTACGAACTTACCAGACATGGGGAGGTGTTTTGCCTAATTTGGAATTACACACATGTAAGTTGCTCCAGTGTTGACTTACATGTGTACCAACTACATGTACTCCAACATCGGTTCTTGTTCAGCCCTAGTTGTTAAAAGAGGCAGTTGAAAAGTGGCACCCTTACTGGTCCCTGAGGTTGAACTGGGACCTAAAACTGATTTGGATAGGACTGTCACCAACTCCTTCCACCCCAGGAGGCCGTTGCCATGGATTGGTATATCCAAAAACCTTTTTCTTGTGCTTAAACCTTTTTCTTGTTCTTGTTAGATAATTCTTCCATCTGCAACTGTGCCAGCTTCCTCTATATCTCTCTTTTCTGGCTTTTCAATTTCAGTTAATTCCACTGCATGAGCCACATGATCACATTATTCTTTGTGAGTCTTAGAAATCAAACCGACTACATCTTCCAGCTTGATTTTTACAAGTGCTGGAATAGCATCCATGATGGTTTCTCTGAAGAGTATGGTTAGCACAGAGTCTCCCTCTGGATCTCCTTCTGTTTCTTGCTTCCCTCTCTTCAGTTGTTTTTGCACATATGTGAATGGATTCTCATTCTCCCCCAGTTATTCTCTTTTTAATGCTTTTAGGATAAACTCTGGAGAAATACAGTGTCCTTAGAGCTTGTCACATAGTTAAAAGGCTGAGATCAAAGCCTATACCATCCTGCAGGGAACATAGATTGCACCTGCAAGATTACTGTCATTGAGAATCTCTGGATGTGCTGCTGTACTGTTTTTGCCACACCGCTTCTGTCTCTTCTTGCTCCTTTCTGCTTTCCACTCTCCCTTGCTCTTCCGTTAATTCTACTTTCCCTTCGATTTGCATTTTCCCTTTAATTACTGAATACTGACCCCCTTGTGTTCTATAAGGTGGAGGTTTCACAAATGCCTTCTTCAGCTTTTACTCCATCTCTCTGTCTGCTTCTTGAAATATTTTTCTAGCTGTTCTCAAATTTCTCCATGTGTCTTTTGCTTCTTTTTTAAACATATTAATCACTTCTCTGCTTCTCTTTAAATCCCTCTTTTTACATTTATCACTTACTTTGTAATTTTTTATCAAAGTTTCCATCTCCTCACACAACACTACATTGAATAAACCACCTTCCAGCCAGTGTGTCCTTAGTGGATGTTTAGCTCCCAACACCTCTACCAGTGTAGTTGTCATTTTACACTCCTCTTACTCTAGGACTTCCTAATCTTTCAGGGAGACTGCTTTCTGCTTTCTGACTTATTAGGGATTATTGTTATAATTAGACTTTTCAAAGTTAAGGCTTCCACATCTCTTGGTGTACCATCAACTGCTCTACGTCAAATTGACCACTGTGCCTTACGAAATACTGTAACCACTGCAAAGTGAGGTGCTTCAATCTGTCTGCCTATTATTCCTTTACCTTGACTGTACTCCTCACCTCTGTCTAGATTTGGTTCTAATTGTTGTGTTACGTTAAAATAACCAAGTGCAACCAAGTGCAATGGCAAAACAGGATTGGAATAACAGGATCAATATGGAAAAAAAATGGAAACAAGGATCAATAATAGGTCTAAAACTTTACTTAATTTATATACAGCCACTTGTCTACCAGTCCCTCAGCTTTCAAAACCAAGAAAAAAAGTAATAAAACGGGGTACATTTTTACTTAAAATAAGCAACAGAACAGGAAAATATAACTTGCCAAGATTTTTTTAAAACAAGTAAATATACCTAGTCTCAAAGAACCCACAGATGTTTTAAAACTAGTGCAGCCAGACTAAAAACAAGTAAATGTTCTTAATACAAACAAAAGATTAAAGAATTATTTTCTCAATATATAGGAAAAGTACTTAAATTTAGCAATTGCTAATGTCATTGTCTTTAAATAAGGGTGTATATGTAGTAATTATATCTTAAAACCAGTAAAGCTAGACCAAAAACAAGCACATCTAAATACTAAGAAATGTTTTAAGAATTCTTTTTTCAATTTATAGTAAAATATGCCTAAATTATAATCAAGTGGTTGACAACTATCTTGAAACAAAGCTTTATACCCTAGCATTTTTCTAATAAAATCAGAATATTGTGCTTATAATAAGAGAGAAATAAATAAAAATATTTCATTACATTTTTGTCACCTCTTTATTATGAACTCCATGAGCTGCATATGGGCAAAACAAAGAATGCAACAAAACAACACAAGGTCATTTCTGGCCATGGTTTTGTCCATCACCTGTACGGTTTAATATCTTGCCTGGTTCTATAGAATCTCAGTAGTTTCAGATGCCAGAAAACAGATACATCACACTAGCACATATGTCCTCTTTTGGGAAGGTCACCACAGGCATGGTTCCAATGGCCAGTAAGCAATTTGTTTTGCAGACAATCACGACAGGGCTGATGAGTGGTGTTGTCTGAAGAAAGGTGTTTGGATCTTCTGCAGACGGATACAAACACAGAGAAAAACAAATATTACCACAAAGACAATTCATGCTTGTTGTATCTTATGGTAAAGTAAGTAATATGAAATTTCTTATTCATGTTTAAATGCTTTTACCTCAAGAACGTGTAACATAGCTTCACTTGCATGTCCTAACTTCTTGGGTGGAGCCACAGGTGAAGGGAACATTTCTGGTAAAGCCTTTATCAAGGCAAGTGAGTGCTTCACTGGTAAAAACAAAATTAAAGTAATTTAACTTACAGCAGTGAGTTATATAAACAAACTAATACTGTACGTTCATGGGATTCTACATTGTCAACACAGCCAGGAATTACCTTTGTCCTGCTGTGGTGCTTTTATTAACTTTTTGAACACCCCATAAAACTGTGCCTTCTCATAAAAGGTCCCCCAGCGGGTCTTCAGGTCAGGTTTGAAGTGAGAGTTCCCTCGATCAAGAATCCGATGCAGTTCATCCATGATCTGACATAGACATACCGATAGCCAGAGAGGAGTGAAAGAAACGGAGAAAGAGAGAGATGGGGTTACATAAAGGTGATATCATCAATCATGGAGTTTGTTAAACACTGTAAATCTTACACAACCTACCTGGAGGCCTAAGAAGCATTAGCCTGGTTAATATGAGACTGAATTCTCACAAGTTAACCATTTTACATTTGTCCATAGCAGTTTGTCTTTGGCTTTCTGCTATGGCTTTTATGTATAAGTCTACATTTATACATAAACACTATCTACTATTGGAATTTCTGTACTTACAATCCAACTCTTCAACCTCTGAGGTACTGCATCTAGAATGTGGTGATCTCTCCATGATCAAAGTTGAGGAAGTGGACTCATCAGTAGACTTCATCAGTAGACGTCTCCTGGATTCTCTGAAAGCTAAGGCTTCATGGCCTCTTCCTTGAAGGGGTCACTCCCTGTTTCTTTTTGGAGGTTGTCACATTCTGAAGCCTTTTCGAAAGCTGCTTCCTTACAGGTTCCTAACAAGACACATAATTATTTTTTGTGTTACTAATTACATTAAACTTAATCAGATCCAGAAATGAAACCATACAAACAGACACATTGCCTTAATTAATCAGGATGAAGCACATTCCTTCTATTCCGTGTCAGATGTTTGCACCTTGGCTGCCATATATCTAATAGTACTGTGTTTAGAAATGTAATGAATACATGACTAGTGACCACTCCACTGGCTGCGGATTTGTCCATCAGCATTGGGTTGTACTGAGACGCTTCACCATTGCTGTGAGTTCACGGCTGCATGGATACTGGAAGCCATCCCCTGCTGCTCTCTTAATCAAAATCATGCTTGTTAGTGTATTTCTGTTTAATCGACAGTGAAGATCTTTGGAAAGGACATAGTCTCCTTCTTGTCTAGTACGCTGGAAAAAAGGTGCTTTTTGATTGCCACAACTCTGTGTCTGTGTATATTACGTACTGTGGACTTTGGACTGGTCAAAAACATTTTCTTGTGGAGTCTACGCTTTATTGTTTAGACTATCCACCATTTCAAACTATACGCTTTGATGAAACTGTAATGGCTTATCAAGTTGATGTCCCACACCTTGCACAGGCCACTGAACTAGTGGATGCTGAAAAGATGGTTGATTTGACCTTTTATTACACAATTTGCAACAAGGGCCAAACATATGTTCAAGTCAGATACCATCTTGAGGATGTAATAGAACTGTACAACATTTAATATCGTAGTGTGTTAGCTTCAATGCTCTTAAAGCAATCTTGTAATCTTTGGCTGGTTAAGAACCGACTCAGGATAGACTCGGTGTATAAGAAGATGGTGTGGTTTCTTTAAATAAGCAATCAAAATCTTTGTAAAATACCAGCTGTATGTGATTTCTTAGAGATTGTTTTAAATGTATATCACAAAAAATGTATCGTTTAATGTTATCATCACATGGTGTTGGTCAAATGAATGTAATGGCAAACTATTTCCTAACAAGATTTTAACACTGTTCACCCACTTTAAATTTGTAAAGGCTTAGACTTACCAGCCTAAACACATAACATCTGTTTATATCTGCAATATCTTTGCTTTGTTCTGTACTGCACTGTTCTGTGTGTACAGGAATACATGATAGCCGTGCTGTAATGACAATAAAACTGTGAATTCAGTTTGGCCATCATCTGTCTTATCATCTGTCTTAATTACGTGAAGAGATGAATAGGAAAATGCTTAAAATAAGAAATCATGGCTCCAACAAAGCAGTTTTGTACTTGTCATTATTTTTCAAAAAGCTTTAGAATTCGGGTAAATCTTGTTTCAAGCATTAAGATACTTATAACACGTAATAAAATCTCACTGACAAGGTATAATAACTTATCAAGATAATATAGGATAGAAAAGCTTAAAATAAGTTAAATGTTCGAACATAAAAACTGCCTGGTTAGGAGAAATATATTATCATACAAGAAAGAAAGTATATATTGCCTTAATTTAAGATATTTGATATTTCTTAGATTTCACTTTTTGCAGTGTACCAACCATATTACAAAAACAGCCTTCTTCCACCTTAGAAATATATTTCAAAGCTAAGAAACATGTTGTCTATATCTGATGCAGAGAAGCTCATCCATGCATTCATGACCTCCAGATTGGACTATTGTAATGCATTACTAGGTGGATGTCCTGCATCATTAATAAACAAGCTACAGTTAGTCCAGAATGCAGCAGAGTTCTCACAAGGTCAAGAAAATATGACCATATAACCCCAATCTTATCATCCCTACACTGGCTACGTTTTTAGTTTCAAATCGAGTACAAACGTTTGCTACTTACCTACAAAGCCCTAAATGGTTTAGCTCCCATGTATCTATCCAGTCTTCTAACATGCTACAATCCACACATACGCATACAGTAACATCACATATCATAACATTGCGCTCCAGTACATCTGATCACATGCACATTATCAACTTGTGGTTGTTAATATTAAGAACAGCAGCTATGCTAATTCCTCTTTCTCTACCCATTCCAAGGCATTCTGACGTTGCACCAGCTCCATTTGTGTCCCACCTGATGAAGATTGTGGACCTTTAAAAAAATGTAGATGCCGACCCGCAAACATCCCGAACCATCTAGAGACGCACCAGCACCAGCACCAAGCCTTGACGAAGTGGGAAGATCCACGAAGGGAAGAGGGGCAGGAACAGTGGTCACTGGAACCTCAGGAACATTTTTATCTCGACCGAGAGAGAGAGAGAGAGAGAGAGAGAGAGAGAGGGGTGATAGGAAGAGAAGGATATGGATTAAATGGCTTGCTCATCAGGGATAAATACACCTTAACTCTTAAATTCTGTAAAGCTGCTTTGAGACAATGTCCGTTGTGAAAAGCACTATAGAAATAAATGACTTGAATTGACTGGACTTGTACATAGTGAACCTCAGGTGCCTGCACCCCCTGTTGTGGTGACCTGCAATTCTCGGCCTCCTTTCACTTGAAAGCTGTAATCACAGGATTTAGCATGCAACACTTCTTACTTATACAGCTGCTTATTTCTACAAACTTATACTGTTATCCATCAAGGCCCACAGTATAAGTTTGTAGAAATAAGCAGCTGTATA
>JAAIIK010020061.1:464260-486129 GCA_014706435.1 Silurus glanis | reverse complement strand
TTGATTTATTTTTTTATATTTGTACATATGCACAACAATTTTTCATGAAATTTGTATAATTCTTAGGACAGTGATTTGGAGGAGACCTACACAAGAGGAGTGAAACTGTGCATCCTTGAAGTCATGGAGGACGATATCTCACAGACAAAAGACATGTCTAAACTTCGGCATCATTCTGGAGGAAACTGTGGTCATGCAGGACCTACCTGACTTTCCTACTGCTTTCATGGTACTCTTTGGACTTCTCTATGCACTGAACATTGAGTATTCAAAAGGACTAAAATACACATTTGAGGCAGTGCAGAACATCTTTGTGGGATTGGGTGAAAAGTGCACCAACAGAGTTCAGTCCCTGAAGAATAAGCTACTTACTGTATAGGCAGTTTAAGATGCTTTTAGTGTTGTTTAAAAGTTAGCCTTGAATTCTCTAAAAGTAAAATGCTTATGTTTACATTTGCTACTGTTTATC
Source organism: Silurus glanis (assembly GCA_014706435.1). Classification (NCBI taxonomy): domain Eukaryota; kingdom Metazoa; phylum Chordata; class Actinopteri; order Siluriformes; family Siluridae; genus Silurus; species Silurus glanis. Next base: position 485,660 of record JAAIIK010020061.1, on the reverse strand, counting down.
AAGATTTCATATACATATAACATAGTGTTAGTGCTTTGTAATACTGTTTTAACAGCAGTGTTTAGTTTTATTTGCTGTATTGCAGTGTTTAAATTTTCATTGTTGAATAGATATTCAGTGGCAGTGTTGAGTTTTACTTGCAGTATTTCAATTTTCATTGTTGAATTGATATCCAGAGTTGGTGCTTTGTAATACTGTTTTAACAGCAGTGTTTAGTTTTACTTGCAGTATTGCAGTATTTAAATTTTCATTGTTGAATCGCTTTGGCTTAAATATTTTGAATTTTTAAGACTTTATTATTTGTAAAGTATTTGTAAAGTTTGTGTTTCTCATGTGCATTGGCAGTGTTTTGTAAAACTGTTTTACTGTATTGCAGTATTTCAATTTGCACTGTTGCAAATTACACTTACCAACCAACTTTTGCCTCCAACAAAAATAAATGTTTTAACATTGACTCACTGTTTTCAGTTTTTGACTTGGGCAATGTTATTGTAGTTTCCAGTCGTAACATATTACTTAGTACCAATTTCCAATAGGATTTTTTTGTTCACTCAACTTCAGACATTGAGTTCTACAGACCAAAAATGTTTAATTGGCGCAACTTAAAAAGGTTTGTTAAAAAATAGTTGCACCTCTCCACAAAACTAAGAATCTTAAGTTGACCCAATTAAATATTTTTTGTATGACTGACAAATTAATTTCAGTCAGTATAACTGTTATTTACAAAAGTTGAGTGAAAAAAAAAAAAACAGAAGGAAATTGGTACTAAGATTTTTTTTGTTGTACTGGCTTAAAATTTTTTACGCCAGTCCACTATAGTGGACATATGAAGAGAGCTACACCCAGGGGTCAAGGATTTTAAATTTATTCTTCTCCCCATAATTCTTATTCCAGATTAGACTATCTATTCTTGCCTTCCAGATTTGTTAATTGTGTAAGATCCTGTGAAATTGGTCCAGTGGTTCTTTCGGACCATAGTCCAGTGTATTTAGATTTAACAGAATTTTCAACCCCAAAATCTTCTTACTGAAAATGTAACAGTTCTCTCCTTAATGACAATGCTTTCTGCCAGTTTCTTAAAGAAAAGTATACCAGTACTGGCAGGATAATGAATTCTGTCCAGTGAACAGCACCACCAAATGGGATGCAGCTAAGGCCACCTTAAGGGGCCACATTATCTCTTTTACCACGTGGCGTAAAAAACAAAAGGCAGAGAACAGGAAACAGAGGAAGAGGTTAAAAGATTGGAATTGATTCTTAAAATGTCACCCACACAAAACAACTGGAATCTTCTAACTGGTGCCAGATCTAAACTAAACTTAATCTATTCAGAACATGTAAAAAAGTTAGTGATGTTCAGCAGGCAAAGGTTTTATCAGTATGGGAATAAACCCAGTCATCTCTTGGCATATCAACTCAAATGTGAACAAGCTGAAAGGTTCATTAGGGCCATTGAAACCGCTGAGGGAGTAGTTTCACATGATCCAGCTGAAATAAACTCCAGTTTTAAAGATTTTTATGAGAATCTGTACACCTCCTCTTGCGCACCCCAAGACCCTGCCACTTTTTTGGATAGGATACCCCTACCCTCAATCTCAGACGAGGACCAGGTCTTTCTCAATACCCCTCTGACAAAAGGTTAAATCTTTACCGCTATTCAGTTTATGCCTAGTGGGAGGGGACCAGGGTTGGATGGCTTCCCTCCGGAATTTAAAAAAAATTTTTGCCATGTGCTGTTCCCTATTTTCATGCCAGTAGTTGATAACCTTTTGGAAGACAGTCTTACTCCAGATTCCTGGAGGACTGCTTCTTTTCGCTTGATCCCCAAAAAGGAAAGAACCCATTAGACTGTGCCTCATATCAGTTTACTTAGTGTAGACTTCAAAATTGTGGCTAAAGCCTTAGCTCATCGCCTGGAAAAGATTCTATCTAAGATCATTAAACCAGACCAAACTGGATTTATTAAATCCCATTATGGTTCAGACAACGTTCGTCGTCTGTTAAACATAATACAGCATCTGACTATAGATGGTGACCCGGCTGCTATAATATCTCTGGATGCAGAGAAAGCGTTCGACAGGGTTGAGTGGAGGTTTTTATTTCAAGTGTTGGACAAATTCAATTTGGGCTCTAACTTTATCAAACTAGTGGGACTTCTTTACTCTAGCCCGTCAGCTGTGGTTAATACTAACAGTTTACTATCAAGTAGACTCTCGATCCAAAGAGGCTGCCGTCAGGGCTGTCCCCTGTCGCCACTCTTGTTTGCTTTATATATCAAAAGTATTTGCATAGGGGCATCCGGGGGGTTATGGCAGGTGGGATGGAACACCGTCTATCATTATTGGCGGACGATGTTCTTCTTTACTTAAAGCAGCCACAGTTATCCATTCCCAGTCTGTTGGAGACAATTAATCAATTTGGTCAGTTTACTGGATATAAAATACATTTTGGAAAATCCCAGGCCATATTTTTGAATACCCCACAACCTGTTAATTTACATTGTCCCTTTCACATCACTGACTCTGGGTTTCTTTATTTGGGCATACACATAACCTCTGACTTAAAGGATTTATTCTCTAAGAACTACTCTCCCAAGTAGTGGCAAGACTTAAGCAAGATATGAATAGATGGGCCCCTTTACCAATTTCTTTCTTCGGAAGAATTAATACAATCAAAATGAATGTGCTCCCCCATTTACTCTATTTATTTCAGTGTATACCCTGTTACTTGGATCAGAACTTTTTTTAAAGATCTGAATGCAGCTATTGGTAAGTTTATATGGAACAACAAAACACCTAGGATTAAACTTGCTTCTCTTTTGAAGCCAAGGAAGTGTGGGGGTGGCTCTTTGCCCAATATGCAGCTATTTTATTTGGCTGCTCAGATTAAACAAATGCTTAGGTGGTTTTTAAATGATACAGACTCCTTGTGGGTCAGTATGGAATCTTTTGCATGCGCGCCAAGAATGCTAACATCACTTTCGTTTATTCATAACTTTAAGGAGGTCCAGTAGCTGGGAATTTTTTGCTATTAAACACTCTTTTGGCTTGGGACGATGCCAGGAAGTATCTCAATGTCCCCAAGAATTTGTCCATGCAATCCCAATTGCTTTACACCCTGACTTCCCTTACTCGTTAGCCAGTATTGGCCTTCTGGCCTGGGCAGAAAAGGGTAAACTGTATCTAATTTGGCTAGTTTATTTACAGGAAAGGTCTTTAAATCTTTTGAGACGCGTAGGATAGATTACCAAATTCCCAAAACAGATTTTTTTTTCCAATTTCTCCAATTACATCATTTTATTCTGTCTGAAATGAGATGGGAACTTTCTGGGAAAATTCGCTGGGAACTTTCTGATGTTGAAAATAGTCTTCTTCTTCCGGGGGCACTAAAGGGTTAGATTTCTTATCTGTATTCTCTGTTATCAGAAACCTCTTCCCCTTTAAATCATTTGAGAAAGGTTTGGGAAAGGGATATGGGCCAATCATTTACTGATGACGAATGGCTCTCTATACGTGAGGAGGTTTTTCATAAATCAATCTCAAGCTCTGTGCATGAGCAAATTTATATACAGGATATATCTTACCCCAGTACGCCTCCACAAAATGTACCCAAATGTATCTCAGATGTGTTTTAAATGTAAATCTGAAACAGGAACATTGACGCATTTATTTTGGGACTGTAAGAACATTAAACCTTTTTGGCATGAGGTACATGATATGGTTCAGAAAACGCTGGCTAGAAAATGTACTTTGTCTCCAACTATTTATTTACTAAACTTCAAAACATCATTGGATTTCTCTACTAACTCACAGTCTTTATTAAATATCGTTACTTATTTGGCAAAGAAATGCATACTTATTCTATGGTCATCACCACAGGTATCAACTTTAAAGATGTGTTTAGCACAAATGGCTAATCACTGTACTTTTGGCCATATGCAGCTTAATGCTAAGTAATATATTCTACATGAAGCAGAAAGAAAATAGATCATGCTTTCATGTTCTCTAGGCTGTTTGGTCTCATTCCAAGTACATGAGAATTTTCTCGGTCTATTGCATTTTACTATACTTGCTTTGTATTAAATGTGAAGACTCTTTGTCAGTAACTAGTACAATTAAGTTTTTTTCTGTAAAAAAACAGCCATGAGATTACTGTTCAAAACTAGAACACAATCTCAATCATTAAGTTTAAGCTAAAAACCTATTTGTTCGCTTAGGCCTATTGTTCTTTGATGAGGATCTGGTGGGTTTACAGGCAGGCAGAGGTGGCCAAAGTACACATTCTTCACTCAAGTAGAAGTACAGATACTTATGTTTTAAAAGACTGGTAAAAGTTGAAGTACTGACAACACTTTTTCATTCAAAAAATACTTATTTACTCCATAATTCTTTACATAAAGTAAAGAAGTTTGGGCTCTGACATGTACTTAAGTAAAAAGTAGTCATTACTACTACCTGTTTTAGTGTCATGCGGGTAACTGGACCTCATGTCATATTAATAAAAATTTTTTATTTTTATTTCGTTACCTAATGAATGCATTATGTTGAACAACCATCATAAAGAACACGAGCAGAGCAAATATGATGATGAGGTGATCAGGAATGTCTCTGTTCTCAGTTATGTTTACATCGCTGACTTCCTCGGTCTCATCCACGTTAGCTATACTTCTTGTTGCCTTCTGCGGTGCTTGTTGTTAGCTTCGTAGGCTAGCCTGTCTGTAGCGAGTGATATCCAGGAAATGATACACCAGTGGTAGATTTAAAAATCTGCGCAATGACAAGAAATAGGTAGATGGGCTGAAAATGGCACACAATCAGAAGAGAAAATATTGATCATGTCACCAAATTAAATCTAATGTAATGAGCCTGGATTGAAAATGTAAGAAGTAGAAAGCACAGTTTTTTTTGTGTAAAAGATGTTATGAGTGAAAGTAATAAGTTAAAATAGTGAATTAAAGTACTGATACCAGAAAACTCTACTTTAGTATAGTAATAATTTGCACTTCATTACTTCCCACCTCTGCAGGCATGCAAATGGAAGTTTTGCTATTTTCGCATTGTTCTCCCAAAAATACATGTCCATGAGCTGTTTGTAAAGTAACTACAGAAGCAACATTGTTGGTTGGATGACTTTAAAGGCAAGAAGCAGTAAAAATTTTAAACATTAAGTGTTTAGAAGGGTTGACATTTCTTCTTCTTCTTCTTTCCCATTAGGGGTCGCCACAGCAGATCATCCGTCTCCATACCCCCCTGTCCTCCACATCTGCCTCTTTCAACCCAACTACCTGCATGTCTTCCCTCACCACATCCATAAACCACCTCCTTACCTAAATAAAGAGTGTCATAACTTCAAGATGGTGAATGAAAATTCAATAATAATAGATATTCATTGCTTTAATGACAAGTAGTAAAGTGCACACCTCAAACAAAAAGAACAACTAAAGTAATGAAAGTAAACTTCAAATGATGAAAAACATGGATCATTTATTAAAAACATTTCAACTGTTTAGTACAGGGATATATATCCATACAAAAGGATATGTGTATTGGTAAGAGAGGTGGGGTTGCCATAATTGTAGTATTATGTGTTTGGAAACCTTTTGGCAACAATCTTTTTCAAAAATGGCACGTGCTGCAAAAAAAAAAAAAAAAAACGATAAGAAGGACTCTTCCCCTGCCGAGGCTAGTGGCGATCTTGAGTTAAGTCTGGCCATGACAAAGGCGCTTCAACACAGGACCGAGAAGATTTCAAAAACAATAAATGCCAAACTCAACCCTTTAGCTGAGATTGTACATATTCATTCTCAGCAATTGGAGAACTGCAAGACTCGCCTGGATGAGGGCGAACGAAGAATCGACTCGGTGGAGGAGTTAGCAAAGAGTTTGCAGGCCCTTGCTTTGGCCCTTGGAAGTCAAGCTGCATTACTCACTGATCACGTAGACGATTTAGAGAACAGAGGACGGCACAAAAAAGTTTGCGTTCTCGGCTTACCAGAAGGGGCAGAAGGTTCTAACACGGTGTCATTTCTCCAAAAATGGATCCCAGAGTTTCTTTATTTGTAGACTAAAGGTGGCTACATCAAGATTAAAAGGGCTCACCGCACTCTAGCTTCCAGACCAGGTGTCAAGGAGAGAAGATTTCTCCGCCGCTGTGCTCCGTAAGGGCAGGCAATTTGATTCAACTAAACAGCACTTGCAGGAGATTGGAGCCCGCTATGCAATGTTATACCCAGCTAAACTGCAAGTAACCATTGGGAACACCACCCAGGTTCTATGCACACCTGCAGTGGTCTTAGAGTTTATTAATCAGAAGGAGCAGCATGTACAACCTGCTGCAAATGACAGTTCTCCGGTCAACTCTGTGTCTGATTCTTAAATGGTGTTGTTCAAACTAAGCCATGCGGTGCCTGGATTAGTGCTGAATAATAGACTCGAACTTTTCACTCTAATTTGCATTCTTCACTTGTTACTTATAGCTGTTGCTGAGTGGTGCGGGCGATGTTGATAAGCTTGTTTACTTCTTGAGTGAGTTGTTTTTGAATGTGTTCTGTTCAAGATTTTCTGAACGGAAAGGATGGTTCTTTGGGACTTGAGTTCCCTTTATGAGAAGGGAATATGCTTCCTTTTCTTTCTTCCTTTTTCTTCTTTTCCTCAGTGTTAGTGTTAAGAGGGTTCTCACACTACTTTGCACACATTCCTTTGTCTGTTCAGTGTCTATAGAATATTTTACGATGTTAGTCTGTAAGGTAAACAGGGAGTCTTATCTGGGCTCACACATCTCCGGCTAGTATATCCTATCTAAACAGGAAACAACTTTAGGTCAGCTTTCTCTCCTCTGTGTATATATACGTTTTGCTGCCTGTAATAAACCGAAGAAGAAGAGGAAGCATTTGCTGTGTGCGGTGTGATTCTTCCCTGAATTCAGAAAGGCACTACGGGCATCGCAGGTCGTATGGAAAACCTCTCTAAGAATTAAGTTTCGTTTGGGCATGATAAAAATCTAACACTCAGCTAATCTGTTTTTTCTTTTTTTATGGTTATTATCTTCCAATTATGTTATGTTTGGTTCCTCAATTCCAGTATATGTTCTACTGCCCAGAAATGTGTTATTTATTTATTTATTTATTTATTTTTGTAGAAATGTGTTTCTTTACTGTATGTGAAATTTTAGTGCAGAGGGTTGTATGGATGGAAGGCTTCAGTTTATCTTCACTCGCTTCTTTGTGCCCTCATTGCATCAGGATGTACCATGTATAGATGGTTAATAGCAATTTAAGAGTTTCTACATTGAATGAAAGGGGTTTGCATAGTAAACTTAAAATCCAGAAGGTCTTCGATTGGATAAGTAAAGAGTGGGTTGATTTGGGCCTGTTGCAGGAGACCCATTTGAATGACAAGGATCACCCTAATCTTAGACATAAGTGGATTGGTCAAATTAATTTCTCCTCCTTTACAACTAGCAGTAGGGGGGTAGCTATCGTTGTGAATAGAAATGTAAATTTTAAGATCTTGAATAGTGTTAAGGATAAGCGAGGCTGTTATGTTGTTGTTAGGGGGTTATTGAATGGAGAGGATATAACCCTTTTGAATGTGTATTCCCTGCCAGGCTTTGCTCCTGAGCTTCTCACCAAGGCTTTTTCAGATCTGTTGGACATTGCGTCTGGCACAGTTTTAACTGTCCCTCTAAGCAATCTAAAACTTTATCTGTTTTGTGTGAAGAGTTTGGCTACAGTGATGTCTGGCGTACTCTTAACCCACTGCAAATAGAATTTACATTTTACTTCCCTCCTCATAAGTCGTATTCTAGAATAGATTATTTTTTGTTCCTAGTGCAATTTTGCAATATATCTCCAGTTGTACTATAAGTAATACTGTTGTTTCTGATCATTCTATGGTAATACCAATGTTAGTGGGAAGACCTTCAAAATCTAAGCGCTGGAGATTCCACACGTTATTACTTAAAGATGGTAAATTTATTTCATATCTTAGTTCTGAATTCAAGATTTTTTGGTTAGTTAATTCGAGGTCCATTGATGATTCATCCCTGTTGTGGGAGACTTGTAAAGCCTACATCAGAGGATTGGCTGTATCCTATTCTATTACAAAAAAACGGAAACAAACAGAGTAGCAGGAAGGCCTGGAATCAGAACTCCGAATCGCTACGACAGGTCATATAAATGATCAGTCCTGTTAATTTGGACAAACAGTGTTATATGTGCCTCCTTAGACTCGTTATCGCAGCAGGCTAACACTAAAATACTATTTTCAAAGCAAAGATTGTATGAACATGGCAATTTGTCTAATTTATTGAAACCAACAATTCATTACCTCTATTAGGGATTTAAAGGGAGAACAATCACTTGATTCTGGGGTTTTTTATATTATATATTTATATCAGTCTGAATATTCTCCTCAACAAGATACGGCTATGAAATTATTTTTTATAGACACCCCCACGTATATCGGATAAACAAATAATTTTCCTACGAAAAAAGCCTTAGTGGCTTTACATAGGATACAATCTGGTAAAACTCCAGGTCTGGATAGCCTAGGGAGCGAAGTGTATAAAGAATTTGAGCACTTTTTAATAGATCCATTGTTAGCTATGTATGACCATTCATTTATGATAAATTGGCTGCCTCAGTCACTGAGAGAGGCCAGTGTCTCTCTTATTTAAAATAAAAAAAAGAAAAGAAAAAGATCCAGAGAGTTGTGGTTCCTACAGACCGATCTCTTTTTAAAATGTAGATCTGAAGCTGGGCAGCTGCTCTCCAAAATCCTCGCATTGCGAATAGAGAAAATACTTCCCTCTATAATTGACTAAGACCAAACAGGTTTCATTAAGGGTAGAAGTTCTAGTAACAATATATCAGGCGACTTCTTACAGTCTACTTTACTCTGCACCTCTTGCAGCCGTTGTCACAAACACCCACATCTCGGACAATTGCAATCTTTTTCGGGGCACTAGACAGGGATGTCCCCTCTCCCGGCTGCTGTTTGCCTTAGCGATAGAGCCACTGGCTCAGGCAATTAGGGGGGACATGACCATGTCTGGAGTGTCAGTGGGTGCTAAAGAGCATAAAATCTCCCTTTATGCTGATGATATCCTGCTTTTTCTAAAAAAATTTGAGTCTCCTGTGCCAAGTTTGGTGGAGATTATTAGTTAATTTGCTAAATTCTCAGGGTACAAAATAAAATTTTCCAAATCGGTTGCTTTACACTTAAGACAACCAAGCACAAGCGTAATTAATATGTCTTCCTTTCCATTTAAAGTTTCGGAATCTGGCTTTACATATTTAGGAATCAAAATTACCCCCACAATTGGTCAACTGTCTAAAGCTACTTTTATACCACTGTTGGAAAAATTTCAGAATTATCTAATTAGATGGTCAGATCTTCCTCTCTCCTGGCTTGGGAGGATTGCAGTGGTGAAGATGAATGTAATGCCCAGGCTTCTTTATCCACACCAGGTTGCACACGATGCACTTTATGTGGCAAGGACACTTACTAGTCCTTAGCCCTGTGTTTTCTGTTATGTAGTTTATGCTGTAAATGTAGCACCAGGGTTCTGGAGGAACAATGTTTTATTTCACTGTGTACTGCATCAGCTATATATGGTTGAAATGACAATAAAAGCTTCTTGTCTTGACTTGAGATGATACCGTTCCTATTGCTGAATAAAAGAATAAAGGAATTGAACGAATGGCTTAGTTCATTTATATGGAATAAGCGGAAGCCTAGACTAAAACTCTCTAAATTGCAGCTTCTAGTTCTTCTGGGGGCTTGTATTTGCCAAATATGAGAAAATATCAGTTGGCCTGCCATTATGTGATAGAGTTCTATGGAATGCGTGGAAGGCCTGGTTTATTATACGTAGGATAGAGGGCAGGGCTGGATGGTCTTCTTCTCTAACTCCTATTTACAATAACGCAGAGTTTGCACCAAGTCTGTCTGACTCTGGTTTTAAAAGCTTGGAACACCTATAGGATAAACAGACTCTGTGGTTTGTTTACTGAAAGTTCTTTAATGTATTTTGAAGATTTGGTGAAAAAATATAAGATGCCCAGATTGAATTTTTTATTTATTTATTTATTTAAATTAGGGACTATATCTTTAAAAATACTACTCTGGTCACCAATTTCTCCATGTCAGTTAAGGTGAAGTGTTTGCTGAACCCCCCATCGTGTAAGCAGATAACTAATTTTTATAGCGCTCTCTGTTCATACGAGCTGGTGAACACCGAGGAGCTTAAAAGACTATGGGAGAGGGAGTTACAATCAACCATCACAGAGGAGGAATGGGAACTGATCTGGAGTCAGGCAAATAAGATTTCTATTTGCAATAGTGCCAAAGCTATTCAGCTCAGGATTGTGCATAGATTGCATATTACACCACTTCTTAGAAGCAAGTTTGACTCAAGTAATTCACCATTATGTGTTAAATGTAAGATTACTCCCATTTATTATAGAATTGTCCTGTAATTAGAAATTATTGGTCAAAAGTTTTTATTAGCCATATGTTTGGACTGGAGTTACAGATGGACCCGTTGTCTTTGATTTTGTCTTTGACACCAGCGGAACAAATTTAATGTGTTTATTTGATATTCTAGCCTTTGACATTTAGACTTCACATTTACATCACAACATTGTGCAAAGAATTGAATAAGTTGCAAAATTGGAAAAGAGGATATTCCACACCGGAAATTTAAATCTAGTGAATTGCGAAAACTTTATAAAATAAGTGACAAGAATGTAAGATTATAGAGGAATTGAAGTAAAATGTGATTTTCATTAAAAAAAAAAGATCCACTGGAAAAAATATTGTGGTAAAATTGGAAAGAAAGTAAACATTAATACAATTAATAATAAAAAATAAAGAATATCATAAAATGTGGGTAATTATAAGATTGAAGAGATTCAGTCTAATAGACAACTACAAGTTCTTTCAATAATATTTGTTTGGTCCAGTTAAAGGATGAGGACAAAATGATCATAATAAAAGAGTTAAACTCATAATAAAATCATAAAAAAGCTTGCCACTTTTCAGACTCCTTAATGGATTTCACTACCTCCCCCTCAACATATGGTGGCTTTTTCCAGCCAGGGGTCTTTGCTGTAATGCCAGATTTATTTTGAGAGTCTGCTGGATCTCAAACCTAAGGAAAAACAATGGCTTATGTTTTTGTTCCAAAGCTCACCAGTCCAGCATGCAAGTGGGCAGAGCTCCTAATCAGTCAAGGATTGGGGAGATTGGCACAGTGGCTAATTTTGTCTGGCTTGCTCATGAAGGCTTTTGGGCATGATAAGCCTGAAGCAAAATCTGATGGCCTTGCTAGGTCAGTTCAGCCTGACATCACGTTCCTTTTTCTTTTTTTTAAGAGGGAAGAGCCAAGGTCCATGAAGAGCCAAGCTCCCTGATATGGCTGACGAGGTGGCCTCTCAAGCCAAGACCTAACCAAAGGTTGATGAGGCGGCCTCACAATCCTAGCTTCAGCCAAAGGTCAACGAGACAGCTTACCAAGCCAAGCCCCAGAGGTGGGGCTCGGTGGTGGTGAAGATGTCCTGCAGAGGTGCTGGATAATTGGGTAACTACTGCAGAAGTGATAAGGGAGACAGCTAGAAAGGTACTTGGTGTGACAACTGGAAATAGAAAGGAAGACAAAGGGACATGGTGGTGGAATAAGGAAGTGCAGGAATGCATAAGGTGAAAGAGGTTGGCGAAACAGAATTTGGATCGGCAGAGTGATGAGAAAAGTAACCAGGTGTACAAGGAGATGCGGCAGCAGATGTGGCAAAAGCCAAGGAAAAGGCATATGAGGAGCTGTAGGAGAATTTGGACACTACGGAAGGAGAAAAAGATTTGTACCGATTGGCCAGGCAGAGGGACTGAGCAGGCAAGGATGTGCTCCAAGTTAGAGCAATAAAGGATGGAGATGGAAGTGTGTTGACTAGTGAGGAGAGTGTGTTGAGAAGATGGAGGGAGTATTTTGTGCAGCTGATGAACAAGGAAAATGAGAGAGAGAAGGTTGGATGATGTGGAGAGTGAAGCAGGAAGTGGATAGGATTAGTAAGGAGGAAGTGAGAGCAGCGATAATGAGGATGAAGAGTGGAAAGTCAGTTGGAACAGATGACATAACAGTAGAAGCACGATTAACACGATTGTTTAACAGGATTCTGGAAGGTGAGAGGATGCCTGAGGAATGGAGAAGGACTGTGCTGGTACCGATCTTTAAGAATAAGGGAGATGTGCAGACTGAGAGAAGAGGTGACCATCTGTGAACAACAGTATGGTTTTATGCTGAGGACATGGACTACAGATGCATTATTTGCTTTGAGAATGTAGATGGAGAAGTATAGAGAAGGTCAGAAGGAGTTGCATTGTGTGTTTGTGGATTTAGAGAAAGCGTACGACAGAGTGCCGAGAGAGGAGTTGTGGTATTGTATGAGGAAGTCAGGTGTGTCAGAGAAGTATGTGAGGGTGGTGCAGGACATGTATGAACACTGTATGACAACAGTGAAGTGTGAAGTAGGAACGACAGACTGGTTCATGGTGGAGGTCGGACTGCATCAAGGATCGGCTCTAAGCCCTTTCCTGTTGGCATTGGTGATGGACTAATTAAAGGACGAGGTCAGACAGGAGTCTCCATGGACTATGATGTTTGCGGATGATATTGTGGTGAGAGTAGGGAGCAGGTTGAGAAAAGCCTGGAGAGCTGGAGGTATGTGCTGGAGAGAAGGGGAATGAAAGTCAGTAGGAGTAAGACAGAGTACATGTGTGTGAATGAGAGGGAGGGCAGTGGAGTTGTGCAGTTGCAGGGAGAAGAGGTGGAGAAGGTGGAGGAGTTCAGGTACCTGTGATCAACAGTGCAAAGTAATGGAGAGAGTGTTAGAGACGTGAAGGAAAGAGTGCAGGCAGGGTGGAGTGGGTGGAGAAGAGTGGCAGGAAGGAGTAAAAGAGGAAGGCCAAGAAGGAGGTTTATGGATATAGCAAGGGAAGACATGCAGAATATTTGGTTTGAAAGAGACAGGTGTAGAGGACAGAGTAGTATGAAGCTGTGGCGACCCCTAATAGGAGCAGCCAAAAGAAGAAGATGATGCATATGCAAAATAAATCTTGTTTCCCGGCACAGAGTGAGTAACCACAGTGACACTACACTAACTCTAGTTTCTTTTTTATAACATTGGCATTGTTGTGTACGTTTTTGAAGTTTAAAAATAATTGTAAAAATGCCCAAAGCATTTAAAGTGCCAGGCAGAGACAAAAAACTTGCGGCCCGGCACTTAACACATTCCTGAGGAAACTCAGATTGTAACTATGTTCTTCACGTAAAAAGGATTACTTTCAGGACACGTCACTGCATGAACATAGCGGAATCCGGAAGGATTTAGAAACAGTAAACTCCCACTTAATTTCAAGTTTGTCGGATGTATTCGATTAAAAACAAGCCCAGAAGCATAAATGTCTAAGAACAACCATGTAACTCAAGTCACCGGACATACTCGGGAAACCGTGACTTTTGACGGAAAATAACGCATAAAATACAGCTAGTTGTGAGGACTGCTGGTGGCTCCTGCTGCCTTTCATATGCTAATGTATGGCTGTTGTAAGTGAAAGGTGTTAGATGTCTGCTGTGATCCTAATGGGAGGGAAAAGCTGGCTGTATTGTAGATCAAACACTACACTATTATAGAAAGAAAAGTTACTTAATCATAATGTAAAAATTTACCTATCAGTGGTGATATAATAATGGTAATAAAAGTAAATAGCTATTTTTGACAACCACACAAAATATCTTTGATTAAATTGTTATTTTTTATAAAACTCACTTTAAAATATGCTGATATAATACCTGAAGAGGACCGATTTATTTAAGCCTATATTGACAGAACAGGTACTACACAAACTGAAAACAAGTATAAATTTAATACACAATAGTAAAATGAAAGGTTTCTACTGAAGTGAAAGCCCAGTACCAAAATATTCCGGTACTAAAATTGATTTACTGTCCTCTGAAAATAACTCACTATACAGCCATTATTGTCAGTAAACCCTAAATGATAACAGCTGTATGTCATGTAACCATGCAAAGCCACATGTCCTATTCATTACGTTTATGTTTTTGTATGCTTGACAGGACCATACTAAATTTGTGTATTTTGTTTTAGAGCAGTTAAAATGTGGTACTTTGAGTACAATTCATTCATACTGACCACTAGATGTTCAACATGGCACCTCATGTCAAAGACTCTCTGAGGATTTCAGAATTATAATTGTTGCTCTCTGTATAGTGATATTGTTATTTGTGGTGAGAGTAGTGAGCAGGTTGAGAAGAGCCTGGAGAGGTGGAGGTACGCGCTGGAGAGGAGGGGAATGAAAGTCAGTAGGAGTAAGAAAAAGTACATGTGTGTGAATGAGAGGGAGGGCAGTGGAGTGGTGCGGTTGCAGGGAGAAGAGGTGGTGAAGGTGGAGGAGTTCAGGTACCTGGGGGCAACAGTGCAGAGTAATGGAGAGTGTGTTAGGGAAGTAAAGAAAAGAGTGCAGGCAGGGTGGAGTGGGTGGAGAAGAGTGACAGGAGTGATTTGTGATAGTAGAGTATCTGCAAGAATGAAAGGGATAGTTTATAGGACTGTGGTGAGACCTGCGATGTTGTATGGTTTAGAGAAAGTGGCAGTGAGTAAAAGACAGGAGGTAGAGCTGGAGGTAGCAGAGCTGAAGATGTTGAGGTTTTCGTTGGGAGTGACGAGGATGGACAGGATTAGAAATTAGTTTATTAGAGGGACAGCGCATGTTGGACGTTTTGGTGACAAGGTGAGGGAGGCGAGATTGAGATGGTTTGGACATGTGCAGAGGAGGGACATGATTTATATTGGTAGGAGAATGCTGAGGATGGAGCCGCCAGGCAGGAGGAAAAGAGGAAGTCCAAGGAGGAGGTTTATGGATGTGGTGAGGGAAGACATGCAGGTAGTTGGTGTGAAAGAGGCAGATGTAGAGGACAGGGTGGTATGGAGATGGATGATCCGCCGTGGCGACCCCTAATGGGAGCAGCCGAAAGAAGAAGAAGAAGAAGAAGAATTGTTGTTCTCCGCAAAGATGGCAGAGGATATAAAAAGATCAGTGTCACCCTAAAACTGAGTTACAGTACAGTGGTAAGGGTCATACAGAGGTTTTCCAATATGGGTTCCATTCGGAACAGGCCACACAAGGTTCGATCAAAGAAGTTAAATCCTTGTGCTATATGTCAGGTGCAAAAGCTGCTTCAAAAAACAGACACAAAATGCTGCCAGCATTGCTTTAGAGGTTGCAGAAGTGGAAGGTCTGCTTGTCAGTGTTCAGACCATACGCTGCCCACTGCAACAATGAATGCCCACTGTCCCAGAAGGACTCTTTCTTATGGTGGAGTCATGAACACTTAACTGAGGCAAGTGAAGCCTGCAGTCTTTTGTGACCTCTTGGATGAGTTGTCACTGTGCTCTTGGGGTAATTTTGGTCGGCTGGCCACTCCTGGGAAGGTTCTCCACTGTTCCATGTTTTTGCCATTCGTGAATAATGGCTCTCACTGTGGTTCACTGGAGTCCCAAAGCTTTAGAAATGGCTTTATAACCTTTTCCAGACTGATAGATCTCAACTACTTTCTTTCTAATTCGTTTCTGAATTTCTTTGAATCTCAGCATGATGTCTAGCTTTTGAGGATCTTTTGGTCTACTTCCCTTTGTCAGGCAGGTCCTATTTAAGAGATTTCTTGATTGTGAACAGGTGTGGCAGTAATCAGGCCTGGGTGTGGCTAGAGAAATTTAACTCAGGTGTGATAAACCACAGTTTTAACAGGGGGCAAACACTTTCACACAGGGCCATGTAGTTTTGGATTTTGTTTTCCCTCAATAATAAAAACCTGCATATAAAAACTGCATGTTGTGTTCACTTGTGTTATCTTTTACTAATATTTAAATTAGTTTGATGATCTGAAACATTAAATTGTAATAAATGTGCAAAAAAAAAAAAAAAAAAAAAAGAAATCGGGGGCAAACACTTTTTCACACCACTGTATGAAAGGCAATATTTCATTTTTATAAACCAATATTAGAATTTTTTCATATATTTTTATGTGCCTCAGTTAGTTTGAGAAAATGTAAGTAGAATTCAGACTTTCATTTGAAGCTTATGCTGATCATATTACTATGATCTTTTATTCCAGTAATATAAAATATGTCAGTACAAAAAAGTTAACAAGAACGATCTGATCACAAGATTCATTCAAAAACACTAATTGAATTTAACAGAGTGAATTTAACTAGTTAGCTAGTTTAACATAATTAAACAAGAACAATAAAGAAAACAGCTTTTTATACAAACATCCTAATCGATATCAGCAGTAAGTTTCATTCTCTTAAAACATATACTTATACTGATAAGGATGTTTGTATAAATAGTTGTGGAACACTTTTTGCAAACTCTGTTATGAAGAAAATCAAGTTCAAATATAAATTTGTGTGGTTGCACCTGCTACTCAACCAGCATTTCATAACTGATCATTATTTGCTTTTTTCCCTTTGCTCTTGTTTGCTGATAAAATCACTGTGCCTCATTTGTTTGAGTATTTGCACTGTTTTGGTGGATGTACCTGCAATCAGTACAGTGAAGACATCTCCGTGACACTTCTGTAGATGTTGTAAGAACTGAAAGGAATCTTTCTTAAATTCCAGAGATTTCCCCAAAAATGGAATCCATCCTTTTATCAGTGGAGGCTCTCCTTCTCTCCTTCAAACACACACGTTTCATTGACAGTGAAACTTTAAGATGTTTCAGTTTGACAAGTACATCTTAAGTGAATTATATATTGTATTATTTAATATCTAATTATCCATAATACCACAGGAAAAAACATTTCTTTTTTCATTTTTAATGATATTTGAGTGATTTCTCTGAGGTTACTAAGGCAAATTAATTTGCTAAGACCCATATATCACAGACGTGCGGTCAGGAGAGACAGGAGGCATATAATGATATGTTATAAATGCCATTTATCTACAATTCTGGTCGTTTTACAGTCAGAATCGCCGATTTTCAGAGTTCGACTGTAATTCCCAGGAAAGCACAATGCAGTGTGGAAGTCGAGAGTCCTGCATCCCCTCTTCACACTGAACTGAGCGCGCGGAATAAGCGCGTGACAATTTATGTGAACATTACAAATATACTGTTAGAAGACCTCGTATTTGTAAATGTAAATATTTGCATAACAGCATGTCACCGCCTTTCATACAGCATTCTCGATCACTTATTTCACATATCTGTCTTGTCGCTACCGATAAAACTGCAATAAATGTACCATGAGAGGGAGCCATTACCCCTGCCGCGATGACGAGGGCGTGCAAGAGCCCATGTGACACATTGTTATCATTAGACACATTGCCTAACCAAATCAAATGTTTGAGAATGTAATCATTTAATGTATTTGGGCTTCATATATATATATATATATATATATATATATATATATATATATATATATAATTAGTTAAGCCCAGTTGTTTATGAACATGACAAATAGAGACTTTATATTATTGTCCAATTGGTTAGGCAATCCGAAATGATTTTCAACTACCAAAATTTGTTTTATTACCAAATGTTCAATACAAATTTCGATTATAAATATCAGTAGCAAAAGTGGAAGTAATAATACATAATAAGCATAAACAACCAAGTACTGAAAAATTATGTTAACCCATGAATTACGTAAGGGAAAATTCTCACCGTCTTCTGCTGGACAGCATAAGAAGCAAGAGAATGGAAGCTATGCCCAAAGTTATCGTCAGTAAAATGTCCAACATAGCAACAGCTTAAATAAATCACGACACTCGGAATTAGTTTTAAAATGAATTTCTTCAGTAACTTCCTTTAGTGCGCACATGTGACGACGAACAAACTCTGCCGAATTCTACTGAATTTACCAGTAGGAGACCGCAGCGGGGCGGTCCGTGCGCATGCGCACAGAATTTGAAAGCACAGATCACGCTACACTACGCTGTCTATTTTACCCAACCATTTTGACAAGAAACAAAAAAAATATTATAAGTAAAAAAAAATTAAATATCCGGAAAATATTTTAGAATAAACCTACAACTCTCAGGAATGCATAGCACAATGAATACATAAACACAATTCTTTATCATTCATACATTTCTCAAGTCCATTTCACAGGCATTTAAAAAAAAAAAAAAACTGTGCGTGCGTGTGTTTTTGTGTGTATAATGAACTCTGTCGTTTTTTATTCAGTTCCAATAAGTAATACTTTAAGCACTTACATGCATGAACTTAAAAAATAAACAGATCTTGGCCTCCATCTGTAAGGTATAAAAAGTTGCAGAAAAGGGATTTTTGTTGACCAGTATATTTGATATACGTCCATGTTTTCAGTAGGGTTCAAAAGGATTTCTTTGTTTCTTAACCGCTTTCTGTGTTGAAGCTTGTTGAAAGCTCAATCTTTGACACATCCCAACAGTGTCAGCTTTGTGGGGCTGAGATTTGAACTTACAACCAGTTAAAATACTACTGTTAATCATTTAAATTAAATTAATATAAATTAAATTTTATTTTGTATAGCACGTTTAACAATGGACTGTGTCAAAGTAGCTTTACACAGATAAAGCCGTAATAAAATAATAGATAAGCTGGTTCCTTATAAATGTAAGTTACCTAACACTGTAGATAACAATCTACTGTAACAATATGACTATATAAAATAAGCAATTACCATGTTTGACTTATTTTCAAGAGTCTGAACAACATTAATTACAACCCCAATTCCAGAACAGTTGGGACACTGTGTAAAATTAACATAAAACAACTGCAAGTATTAAAAAACTCATAAAACCATATTCTATTTACAAGTAGAAAAAAGAAAACATATCAATTGTTTTAACTGAGGAAATTTTATAAAAACAATAAGGTCATTTTGAATTTGCTAAACTACAAAACATCTCAACATATTTGGGAGAGGAAACAAAAGGCTGGAAAAGTAGCTGAAATATTTTGCGACTAATTAGGTTCATTGGCAACAGGTTAGTAACATGTTTAGGTATAAAAAGGTTTCTTAGAGAGGCAGAGTTTCTCAGAAGTAAAGATGAACAAAGATTAATCAAAAAAGTTCACCAAATAGGTTAATGCTGGATAAAACTCACTACAAATTGTGTAACAATTCAGAATAATGTTCCAACATTATTCAACATTATACATAAAATTGTTAAGAATAGCTCATTATGTACAATACATAATATCATCAAAAAATGTAAAGACTCCAGAAAAAACTCTGTGCACGTGGGACAAGGGCAAAAATCTATATTGAATTTTCATTATCTTAGGGCTCAGAAACCCCTCCAGAAATTCAGAGCTATGAACACAGTTGCCATGCCATGCTATCCACAAATGCAGGTTATAGCAATAACATGCAAAAAAGAAGCTATATGTGAACATGATCCAGAAACACAGCCATCTTTTCTTGGCCAAAGCTAATTTGAAATGGACTGAGGCAAAGTGGAAAACTATTTTGTGATCTGAGACAAATTGAAATTTTAAATTCTTTGTGAAAATCAACGGTTCATCCTCATAGAAAATTAACTATCCGGCATATTATGAGCAATCGCTTCAAAATCCTGCATTTCTTTTGCTATGGATGTGCATTAGTGACAATGGAATGGACAGCTTACACATGTGGTAAGGAGCCATCAATGCTGAAAGGTGTATATCAGGGCTATATACATACACAATGGGGCAAAAAAGTATTTAGTCAGCCAACAATTGTGCAAGTTCTCCCACTTAAAAAGATGAGAGAGGGCTGTAATTTTCATCATAAGTACACTTTAACTATGAGAGACAAAATGAGAAAAAAAATCCAGAAAATCACATTGTCTGATTTTTAAAGAATTTATTTGCAAATTATGGTGGAAAATAAGTATTTGGTCAATAACAAAAGTTCATCTCAATACTTTGTTATATACCCTTTGTTGGCAATGACAGAGATCAAACGTTTTCTGTAAATTTCCACAAGGTTTTTACACACTGTTGCTGGTAGTTTGGCCCATTCCTCCATGCAGATCTCCTCTAGAGCAGTGATGTTTTGGGGATGTTTTCGCTGGGCAACACGGATTTTCAACTCCCTCCAAAGATTTTCTATGGGGTTAAGATCTGGAGACTGGCTAGGCCACTCCAGGGCCTTGCAATGCTTCTTACGAAGCCACTCCTTCGTTGCCCAGGTGGTGTGTTTGGGATCATTGTCATGCTGAAAGACCCAGCCACGTTTCATCTTTAATGCCCTTGCTGATGGAAGAAGGTTTTCACTCAAAATCTCACGATACATGGCCCCATTCATTCTTTCCTTTACACGGATCAGTCGTCCTGGTCCCTTTGCAGAAAAGCATGATGTTTCCACCCCGATGCCTCACAGTAGGTATGGTGTTCTTTGGATGCAACTCAGCATTCTTTCTCATCCAAACACGACAAGTTGAGTTTTTACCAAAAAGTTCTATTTTGGTTTCATCTGACCATATGACATTCTCCCAGTCCTCTTCTGGATCATCCGAATGCTCTCTAGCAAACTTCAGACAGGCCCGGACATGTACTGGCTTAAGCAGGGGGACACGTCTGGCACTGCAGGATTTTAGTCTCTGGCAGTGTAGTGTGTTACTGATGGTAGCCTTTGTTACTTTGGTCCCAGCTCTCTGCAGGTCATTCACTAGGTCCCCCCGTGTGGTTCTGGGATTTTTGCTCACTGTTCTTGTGATCATTTTGACCCCACGGGGTGAGATCTTGTGAGATCTTGTTTGGAGCCCCAGATCAAGTGGGAGTTGATTTCTTCATACCAAGCTGCTTACCTATTGCAGATTCAGTCTTCCCAGCCTGGTGCAGGTCTACAATTTTGTTTCTGGTGCCCTTTGACAGTTCTTTGGTCTTGGCCATAGTGGAGTTTGGAGTCTGACTGTTTGAGGTTGTGGACAGGTGTCTTTTATACTGATAATGAGTTCAAACAGGTGCCATTAATACAGGTAACAAGTGGAGGACAAAGGATCCTCTTAAAGAAGAAGTTACAGGTCTGTGAGAGCCAGAAATCTTGCTTTTTTTATAGGTGACCAAATACTTATTTTCCACCATAATTTGCAAATAAATTCTTTAAAAATCAGACAATGTGATATTTTCTCATTTTGTCTCTCATAGTTGAAGTGTACCTATGATGAAAATTACAGGCCTCTCTCATCTTTTTAAGTGGGAGAACTTGCACAATTGGTGGCTGACTAAATACTTTTTTGCCCCAACGATCAAAAATTGCGTCTCCTTCACGTCATAAGATATGATGCATTATTTGTATGTGTGTATATATGTATATATATATATATATATATATATATATATAT
>JAAIIK010020061.1:443371-462168 GCA_014706435.1 Silurus glanis | reverse complement strand
GGCTTCAACAATGCACACCTGGGGCTCATTATTCACTCATCCCCAGCTCCTATATAAACCCCTCATTCATCCACACTCCTTGTCGGTTATTGTTGGTATGTGAAGGTGTTTGGTGCATGTTTGTCTGTGGTTTCCCTGTCACACGTATTCCTATGCGTTTCTTCCTATGCGTATATATATATATATATATAAATATAAAAAATGTGTGTGTGTCATAAATTGAGAATATCATAAGTTGAGACAACAGAGACATGGCCTAGTCTACCCAGGAGTCTTGCTGTTTAGTATGTGGTAGTATACTGTAATTTGTTAATAAGTTAACAAATTGCAGTACATAATTTAGCAAAACAGAGCAATTTACACTACCATAATGTATAAATGTTATAGTATATATGTATGTAGCAACGAGCGCATGGATGAAAATGAGAGCAGGTTCGCGAGTGGAGGGCGGAGCTGGATGTGCTCTGTTTCAGTGTCTGGCGATGCGGATAAAAAGGAGAGAGATAAGAGCTAAAATTGGGCTTTGAAACAATAAAAAATTCATGCTCTAACATGAGACAACTGAATTCTGTTGACCACTGCCAAGAGTAAGGCATCTCACAAGGCGGGATACGCCTACATCCTGTCATATCGCAGCGTGTCATATCAAAATCAAAATACCGCGGCAAAATTAAAATGTTGAAAAAAAATATTTGATTAATATCGTCATTGTAAGATTGAAAAGTTGTAAGTCGAACCATTGTAACTCAGGGACTACATGTATATTAATTTAAATGATTGAAAGTTACCAATCAGGAGAGGAATACAAAGAACATCTAAGGAACTGAATAGAACACTGTCAAACCTATTATTAATAAGTGGAGAAAATGTGCCACCACAGAAACACTGCAAAGATCAGGATGATTCTCCAAATTTGATGAGAGGGTGAGAAAAAACTTATTAGGGAGGCTATTTGTATATGTGTGATGTGTGTGTGTGTGTGTGTGTGTGTGTGTGTGTGTGTGTGTGTGTGTGTGTGTGTGCGCATGTGTATATGTTGTAGTACTAGTAAATACTAGTAAAAATCCCCAAAATTAAAAGCAGTCTCCTTACTCCAATCAACTTAGATAATAATTATATAGTTGCTGAATTCGACACTTATGCTGTGCATATATTGCATCACAGGGAAATTTGCATCTGCACCAATATTACAATTATAGTACAAAGTAGCTACTGAAGGCAACATATATATGCAATATGCACAAATTTTGTGTGTTTGTGTGTGGGTGTGGGTTGTGTGTTGTGTACCTGCAGAATGAAATGTCTGTCCTGACTGTTGTTCAAGTGCAAGTCAGCTCTGTTTAGGTGAGCTCTGAACTCACTCAGGTACTCATCATGTCTGCTGATATCAGTTGCCAGAATCAGAGAACCCAATCGATTCTCCAAGTTCTCTCTGCACACATGGACACAATTTTAAAATGTATGAATTTATTAGTTAATTTTTTTATTTTCATTTTTAAAATACCACAAAGTATGGAGTATGATATTTCACTTATACTGTAACAATTTGGCAATGATTTAAGTAATTTTTGATGCACAATGCTTTGTGTATTTTACTGTTTTATTTTTTTATGTTGTTGAATGTAGAAATAGTTCCTTCTCTCTAAACATTTCATCACCAGCATCTTACCCACTCTCTCTTTAGCATGATCAGATCATTGTAAAGCATCTTTGTAACGCATAATGACTGTTACAAAGTGCATACAGCAGAGACTCCTTCCAGAAAAGTTAAATAACAATATTCTAACATATTATCTAAAAATACTTCAAAAGGACCACATTAAAATGTTTCAGCCAAAACTTATTTCTACTGTTTTTCTATACACCCATGGTTTTTGTTGTACATACTGTAAATAATGCACACCTTCTTACCAATCAGATCTGGGTATTTAACTGTGCTGTGGTATAAAATGTATATAAATGTACATATAACTGCTCAAATAATATCTGGTCAGTGGTTGACCTATGGTGGGCCAGTTGTACTGATGAACTGATTGGGGGCCGAGATTGTGCATAGCAACGCATGAGTCAGTAAGGACTTTCTGGTATCCATGTAAAGAAATACACCACAATGGTTAATTGCAATGACACACATCAATACATGCTGATGCATTAAAAATACCCTTTGTATTTAGAACAAATAAAGCAGAAATAATTATTATGCATTAATGCATGTCCATTTCAGAACACATCTGTGCCAGAGAACCACCACTGAAATTTGGTGTACGCCTGAATGCAAATATATATTAACCTGTTAAATGTGATAACCTGTACCTGTAGCCCTCAAATTTGCTAAAAGGAATATTAACAAACCACAATACTTTTGGTAGAATGACCTTTTGACAAATGAGACCAAACTGGAGCTTTTTGCTAAGGCTGTATGTAAAAAAAAAAAAAAAAAAAAAAAAAAAAAAAAAAAAAAAAAAAAAAACAACATCTTTCAAACTTTGAGGAGAATGTTTATGTTTTGGGGCTGCTTTGCTGCATCTGGCTGAACCTGTGCAGTGTAGTCTGTTTGACTATCAAACATACTACTCAGCACCAGAAAGCTTAGGTTTAGTCACAGCTAAACCAGGATAATGATGCAAAATATACATCTAAAAGCACCCAACAATGGCTAAGAACAAAACACTTGACTTTTCTTCTATGAGCCTTCATCTGAATCCTATTGGATACCTGTCATGATGAAATTGCTTGTTTGCAATGTCTTCCTGTAAAAATAACTTTAGAGTCCCATCAATTTGTCAAAGGCATTTTCATTTATTGTGCTATTTAAAATATTCTGTTCAATCAAAAATTAAATGCAACATCTGATATTATTTTATTAAATATGGAATGAACAATGATGAAAAGCAAATACTTTTGTCTGTTTCAAGCTATTTCAAAGAAAATAATGAGCTATAATATTTTTGTTGAGGGATGCCAAAAATGTGCCATATCTGTAAATCAGTAATGTCTTATGGATCAGATCTTTTAATTTTGATAATTAAGTACATTTAAAAACAAATATTTTATACTTTTACTCATATAGAAATGTACAAGGAGTGCTCTAAGAGAAGTATTAATTAAGCACAGTATTTGAAAAGTTACTCACATACAGAATCGGTAACCCTGCCTTTAGGGGTTGCACAAGCCAGTGCACTCTTAGTGCCGGTCCCAAGCCCGGATAAATGGGGAGGGTTGCGTTAGGAAGGGCATCCGGCATAAAACATGCCAAATCAAATATGCGGATCACGGACCATTAGATGGTGGAAAACTGAAGGAGGAAGACTGTAGTGTGAGATTTAGGGAAGTGGTGCTGGATAATTGGGCAACTACTGCAGAAGTGATGAGGGAAACAGCTAGAAAGGTACTTGGTGTGACATCTGGAAATAGAAAGGAAGAAAAAGAGACGTGGTGGTGGAATGAGGGAGTGCAGGAAATCATAAGGAGGAAGAGGCTGGCAGAACAGGATTGGGATCGACAGAGTGGTGAAAAAAGTAGGCAGGACTACAAGGCGATGCAGCAGCAGGTGAAGAGGGATGTGGCAAAAGCCCCAAGGAAGCACTAAGGAAGGAGAAAAGGATTTGTACCGATTGGCCAGGCAGAGGGACTGAGCAGGAAAGGATGTGCTGCAGGTTAGAGCAATAAAAGATGCAGACGGAAGTGTTTTATCTAGTGAAGAGAGTGTGTTAAGAAGATGGAGGGAGTATTTTGAGCGGCTGATGAATGATGAAAATGAGAAAGAGAGGTTGGATGATGTGGAGAGTGAAGCAGGAAGTTGATAGTATTAGTAAGGAGGAAGTGAGAGCAGCTATTGAGAGGATGAAGAGTGGAAAGTCGGTTGGACCAGATGGCATACCAGTAAAAGCATTGGGATGTTTAGGAGAGATGGCAGTAAAGTTATTAACAAGATTGTTCAACAAAATTCTGGAAGGTGAGAGGATGCCTGAGGAATGGAGGAGGAGTGTGCTGGTACCAATTTTTAAGAATAAGAGAGATGTGCAGACTTACAGTAACTACAGGGAAATAAAGTTGATCAGTCACACCATGAAGTTATGGGAAAGAGTAGTGGAAGCCAGGCTGAGAGAGGAAGTGGCCATCTGTGAGCAACCGTATGGTTTCATGCCAAGGAAGAGCTCTTCTCAAAGCAATATTTTCAGAATGAGTTGCATTCTCTGTGGATGGCTCTAGAATTTGTATATGACAGGGTGCCAAGAGAGGAGCTGTGGTAATGTATGAGGAAGTCAGGTGTGGCAGAGAAGTGAAGAATGTATGAGGACAGTGTGACAGCAGTGAAGTGTGCAGTAGGTATCAAGGACCGGCTCTGCGGACTATATTGTTATTTGTGGTGAGAGTAGGGAGCAGGTTGAAAAGAGCCTGTAGAGGTGGAGGTACACGCTGAAGAGAAGGGGAATGACAGTAAGTAGGAGTAAGACAGAGTACATGTGTGTGAATTAGAGGGGAGGCTGTGGAGTGCTGCAGTTGCAGGGAGTTGTCAGAGTTGAAGATGTTGAGATTTTTATTGGGAGTGACGAGGATGGACAGGATTAGAAATGATCTTATTAAAGGGCTTACATACAGCACATGTAGGACGTTTTGGAGACAAGACGAGGGAGGAGAGTTTGAGATGGTTTGGACATGTGCAGAGGAGGGACATGGGGTACATCGCTAGGAGAATGCTGAGGATGGAGCCGCCAGGAAGGAGGTAAAGAGGAAGACAAAGTAGGAGGTTTATGGATGTGGTGAAGGAAGACATGCAGGTAGTTGGTTTGAAAGAGGCAGATTTAGAGGACAGGTGGGTATGGAGACGGATGATCCACTGTGGCGACCCCTAATGGGAGCAGCCGAAACGGTGTACTCCATCCACGACTTGTAATCTTTATCCTGACCATAAATTTAGTGGGTTCACAGTCTCAGCAACACTGATTGTAAGGTGAAAAAAAACTCATCCCTGAATTCCACTGCAGGGTCCCATGCACACACGTTTACCTACTTATACCTGGGGGCAATCTACTATAGTCAATCTGCCTATCTACATGTTTTTGGACTGTGGAAGAAAACCACAGAACCCAGAGGGCACTCACATGATCAATGTGAGAACATGTGAAACTTCACACAGACAGAAACACAAACTCAGAATTGGACCCAGATCCCTGATGCTAAGAGGTGGCTATGTTACCAAGTTTGGCATCTAATAAGCTTATATATATATATATATATTCATTCACAGGACATTTATTGTTATTCAGGAGATTAAGTGGGTGTTACAGAACAGGATCAAACCATTGTGCGCGCGCACGTGTGCGTGCGTGTGTGTGTGTGTGTGTGATTTTGCACCTGTCTGTAGATGATAAATGGGATAGTAGACATGACTCTCTCAACAAGCTGACAGCAAATTTCCAGTGGTGGTTTTCCAGCACAGACATGTTCTACAACAAACATGTTAAAACACAAACAGAAAACAGTTGAGTTAATATGAGCAAAAATAAACATTACTATAATAATCTTGGTGTAAGTATGCTAATGCTACCATAATATTAAGATTAAGAGAGCCATCAATCTAAACACAAACCACTTAAACAATTGGTGCATCTTACTTTGTAGAGCATGGCCAAGTGGTGACTACTTTTAAGTAGGAAGGATTGATTGACACCCGGATGATCCAAATCATGAGTTGCTGCAGCCAGTAAACCCAAAAGGATATCACATGATGTCAGAGACTCAAATAGCTAAAGATGCACACAGACAAACATTTTCATTAGTATGACAGAAGCATTTGTTCATATGTAAAGTCATAAAAAAATTAAACATTCTTTCTGATTTCTATGGTTCCATGTATCAGGACATCATAAAATATAATTAATACAATTGGTTTTTAGCAGGTCTTAGAATTAGGTAAATACAACCTCAGATGAACACTAACACTAACAGCTAGCCGTACTGTCATAGATTTGCTGGTATGCTTTGGATCATTGTCCTGTTGCATGACCAAATTTCAGCCAGGCTTTACCTGTCAGACAAATGGCTTCTCATTTGGTTTTATAATACTTTGGTATACAAAGAAGTTTATGGCCAACTCAATGACAGCAAGTTGCCCATGTCCGCTGGCTGCAAAACAAGACCAACTCATCACCCCACCACAACCGTGCATGACATGTGAAGTGTTGTGCTGATATGCTGTGTTTAATTTTCACCAAATGTGGTGCTATGCATTAGGGCAAACATCTCCATTTTGGTGGGGGACTGGTGGCTCCAGCGGTTAAGGCGCTGGGTTGCCGATCGGAAGGTCGGGGGTTCAAGCCCCGGTATCGCCAAGCTGCCACTCTTGGGCCCTTGAGCAAGGCCCTTAACCCTCTATGCTCCGGGGGTCCCTTACGAGGGAAATATCAAGGTCCGTGACGTCGGAGTGACGTGGGGCCGCCTTCCCGTGGGCTCACCACCTGCAGGAGGGACCGTAAGGGACGGTGCTGTGAGGATTGGGCAGCAGTCGAAGGCGGGGGCCCGCTTAGACTGCTGCCCCCGCGACCCGATTTACGGATAGGCGGGAGAAAATGAATGAATGAATGAATCTCCATTTTGGTCTCTTCTGTCCAAAGGACATAGTTCCAGAAAAATTGTGGTTTGTTCGTATGCAACTTTGCAACTTCGCAAAGCTATTGCCATGTTCTTTTTAGAGAAAAGAGGCTTTCTCCCTGCAACCAATCCAAACAAATCATACTTGTACAGTCTTTTTCTAACTGTACTGTAATGAACTTAAACATGTAACATTCCAACTAAGGCCTGTAGAGTCTGAGATTAAACTTTTTAGATTAAAATATGTGCAAGTTCTCTGAGCATTTCACAGTATGACTTTGGGGTCTTTTTGCTGGGACGTCCACTCCTGAGAAAACTGCCAAATGTCTTAAATGTTTTCCACTTATAATAATCTTCCACCATGTAGAATGATGGACTTTAAATTTTTTGAAAATAGCCTTGAAACCCTTTCCAGATTGATGAGAAGCAACAATAGCTTCTCTAAAATCAGTGCTGATATCTTTTACACACACTTGAATAATCCAGACCAGCCAAATGCTAAAGCTTGGGCTTTTATAGAGGTGATCACACTTAGTGATAATTGATTAATCAAGGGCATTTGATTATCAGCATCTGCCTGATACTAAGCCTATTAATTCCTATAGAAGCAATTAAGATGTACTTTAGGTTTTCTCACATGGCTTTTCCATTTTGGCTTTTTGTAAAAATAAAAAATGACATAGTGTACCTATACTAATACCTAATTTTGAGAAGTACAGATTATTTTGATTGTCCTTATACAAAACCATAGAATTCAAAGAGAGTGTACTTTCTTTTTCAAATGTCTGTATATCCATCTATTTTTTTACTTAAAATGATATGAATGATCTATGACTTCTCTTGTTTTTCTTGTTTCCATCAACAATTTAGACATATACACACCTGTGGTTCCTGCAGGAAGCAGTACATAGCCTGTGTTACATCAGCAGCATGGAGTGCATTGTGATAGGGGTTCTGTCTGTGGTAGGATTCCTGTACCATTACTATGGTTAAACAGAAATATCAAATATCATGTCTGAAATCTTATACTGTAATTCTGTATGAACTGCATTTAGTAAACCAAATAAATGAGAGTATGTGGATAGTTCTTGCCTAAAAAATGCCGCAGTTTGAGCACATCCAGTTCAAAGAGCTTTATTAGGCTGTATTCATTGAAGAGGTGAAAAGTCAAATCCACTAAACTGTTTCCTGAATCAAAATAAAATAAAATTATTAATGTAATTATTTGAGTCCTCCATACATACTATACACTAACAAATACAATGCAAAGAATCTTTCAATAATTTGTACTTGTTTATGCACATCCCAAAGTGCACATTTATCATTTTTCAATGTAAATAGTTTATAAGTTTTAAGTAATGTAAAAAATAGCATATCTAAATTTAACCCCAAATTTAAAACAACTAGAAAACTGCTAATATGACACAAACAATTTAAATCTACAGTTTAACACTGAGGATCTGGTTTTGTTGTTTGTGATGAAAAATATAAGAACAAGAAAAACTAAAGACTCCTAAAAAATAAACAAGATTGATGGACCCTATTAGTTTTACTTTCCTTTTGTTCCAGAATGCCAGTACATTTTTCTTCACAGCTAGTGCATGAATAACTGCCTAACACATATTATTATTATATTTATCATTAACAAACAAATGATTAATTAGTTAGAAACTAATTGCTATGAATGCAGGTGCCATCAGCAGTTTTCTTATGAATGACTTGTTTGTCATTGTGTCAGTGTTGCTGATGCAAAGTAGCCCTTCATTACCAAACACCAAGTAACTAAATTAGGATACAATGTTGGTTACTTTGAAAATAACCTTCATCTGGGAGATCACAGGCACGTCTATGTGCATATTTGATCTGTTAACTGGTTGCATATATCAGATTTATTGCATGAATCGGCCAGAGAAAAACTGCTGCTATCAAACATTGTTTACTTAATCAGGTATAATCAAGTATAGTCAGTGTAATGGTGAAGTGATACAGTGGATCAAACATGCCAATTGATGGAAAGTATGTGAAGAAATTTCATGCTCCCTTGTAAAATAATTTTTTGTATTTTTGAATACAAAAATACAGTAGTTTATTTGGATACATAGTTTGGCTGCTGTATTTTGTAGTTTATTTCACTTAAAGTTAAGGTTTTTGATATTTTATTTTAATATACATTTTGGTGTATCTTTGCCAAACACTGATCCCACTAGGGCTACAACAACTATTCAATAAAATTGATAATAAAATTTGTTGTCAACAAATGCCGTTATTGATTAGTTGTGCTGCACAAGTTATAGTTAGTGTGACGGCAAGATAAACCGCCGCTTGAAAATGGCAGAGAGTTCAGGGTCAAGCAGCAGCAGGGAAAGAAAACACACTGGTGTCACGGATGAAGGAGAAACATCAGCATGGTGAGGAAAAAAAAGAAAAAAATGTTAGGCTCACTGTTGTGAGTAAAAATACCCTGTTAACTTGCTGTGTTTCTCTGTTCCATTCTCTTTTTATAGCATTTGTCTACCACAACAATGCCTTATCTGTTTTCAAACGTGATTTACTGCAGCTTTACTACAATCAAATGCTTGTTTTCAATGTTTGTATATTTAATTTATGCATATATCATTTGATTATTATTAAATTAATTATATTCTAGATGCTTATATAACAAGCAGCCACTATAAGCTTTAAAATAAAGATAATTAAACTCAATATGTGGCTTTTGCATTTTTTTAAATTCACCTTTATACATAAATACCCTGAATTAGGGTTCTATATAGTTATGATAAGCAAAAAAAAAAAAGGTTATCTATCAATTAAATAATCATTAGTTGCAGCCCTAGATCCCACTGAACACCTTTAGGATGAACTGTAACACAGACATGCCTCAGGCCTCCTACCACAACCTTACTGCTTGACAACACCAATGCTCTTGTGGCTGAATGGGCAAATCCTCATAGATACGTACATTCCAGCCTTTCCTCCACAGTGAAGGTTATTATAACGTCAAAGTAAGGGCTAAAAAAAGCATGTGTGTAACGGTCAGGTATCCATACTGTAAATGTGTGCTATTAGAATGCTTATTAGAATGCAGTAATTTTAGCACTTGTTTTTTTCCCACCATTTTTGTAATGGTGAGCAGTATTGTTTAATTTGTTGTTTTATGCAGCACTCTGTCCTGAAGGAATATTGTTTTGTTTCCAATAAACTATATGTGGAAGAAATTATGCTGGAATTTATAGCTATACTAATCCTTAATAGAGTACAGTATTAGCACCTTAAGTAATACTTATTCTTTAACTAGTAAGAAAATAACCAAACATGATACTTCACTAGTTCTAAAGTACTAGACAGCTATGGATGTATGTATAGAAGTTCTAAAGAAATTGCTTTGCTGGTTCTACATTCATAAAATCGTGATTACACATATACCTTCCACACTTGCAAAAGTTACTAATAGTCACCAGCAGGTGTCTCACCATTAGAGAGTTGATCAAACAAGAAGACATCAAAGTTCCAGCTTCCAACCTTCTTCAGCATAAACTACCACAAGACAAAGATTCCAAAAAATAAAATTGAAAAAGAGATCAGTGTTATATAAATGAATGAGTGAATAAAGAACACATAATGCGAATGAAAAAAGTAATACACAAAGTAATGTTGTACTTGTGTTTGACAAATGCTATCATACTATTTAATAGGATGTGCAAAAGCACATTATAAAAGGCAGAAGAAACTAATTTAGTAGTAAAAAATACCATTTAAATGCATTTGCATGTACCCTACAGTTCTTATATAAGAAACACTAATACTTTATTAATTTCCTATTCTGCCCCATAAGTATATTAATTTTGGCAAGCACTAAGTTACGTTTATGTTTGACAAAATTGCAAAGTAAACTCTCTGTTTATTTCTTACCTTAGCTTGGCTAATGTACTCCTGGTCAAGTGTGGGGTGTGATTCCTGTGTGTCTTTTCCACAGTAACATGAAGTATGCAAAATCTTGTGAATACACCGAGCACTTCTACCTGGCTGCAGCTCCAATCCGGATCTCACTGTATCTGTCTGTGCTGCACAAACAACACCAAAACATCTGTTTATTTACAAGCAAACTACACCAAAACATCTGGTTAGGTTAAAGAGGAACATTGTGTTTGCTTTTTACAAATTTAATATACCCTCACTCATCTATTCACTGATACAGTTACTGGTTATGTATATATACTGTACTGGATATTTGGTTTAAACCACTGAATATCTGAAAATATATTTACATACCTGTCCACCTGTCTCTCTCAGATTTCTCAGATGTGTAACTTGTCTGAGATCTCAATCGAACATCTGTAATACAAAGCATAAGCCATGTAAATATGCAACACTTAAATCAGTTATTATATACATATAAAAATAAGTAAACACTGTAATGTTATGTGCAATAATGTATTATTATTATTATTATTATTATTTTATGAATGCCTGTCTGCATGGACAATGGTCACGTTTACACCCCCAAGAGGAAAATTAAGTCAGAGGTTCCCAAAAGTATTGTGCAAACAACCCAGATAGACAACCCCAAGCTATAAACAAATAAACAAGCAAACAAATCAGAAGACTGTGAGCTTTGCTTGAGTTCTTTTATGCAAGAGTATACAGTTTTTCACTGATTAAATCATGGCATGCAAAAAAACTACACAAAACGGTCTGCACCTAGACTGCAATTTCAGGGGACCAACAGGACCCGACACAGACAGACAACTTTTATTCTCAAGATCATTGGATGGGCAAGAGCAGGTAGTCAGATAAAGCTGGGAGGGGGGGGGGGGGGTTAACACCCAGTTAAAATGACCATAATTGGGAAGTGAGGTCACGCACAGTCGACGGCCAACAGGGGAAAAGCAACTAATAGACGTTTTTGCGGAATATTTTGGAAGAAAAAAAATGTTAGCCACTTTGCTTAGGTTGGTAAATACAACATTACTGATGTTGCTGTTCGTCAAGGCCACAAACTCATTTGACCTGTGCAAAATTAAAAGCTAATCTCTAGACTATGTACTGTCATCAACTTGCTGCGTGAACATCATAATGTCCTCCACAATTTCACTGACTACCTCAATTGTTCGAAACATTCCGCAAAACCGTATTTTACTGCCATTTACCCTCTTGGCCGTCGACTGTGAGTGACGTCATTTCCCAGTACAAACACACCCAATCATATAGTCCCACCCCTGACACTTGATTGGCGGTTTTCCGTGCAAGGCATCGGCAATGCAAATGTAAAAAAGGAATGACGTTTTAATTAATATTGCTATTTAAATATGACATGGTCATAACTCGTAAGATATGGAAAATACAGTTGCAAATGGACTTTGCTTTTCCAGTCACTGGGCGTTCGCGAAAGCAAAAATGCAAACGGTAATGCAAGATTTGCAACTGCGTTCGAATTGATATGAAAAATCGCAATTGCGACTACAGTTTGCAAGCCATTTGAAAATTATCCGAAATAACTTTCCATACGTACGTTTTTAAGTTCAGCTAAAACAAAAATACACCGACGATAACGTGGAATTTCCGGCCCTTAAATCAGACACTGAGGTGAAAACGTCTTACTCAGAACATTAAACGTTTACCTGAAGTACCGGATCCAGACGTGACTTTTTATTGGGTTGAGACCGAGTGCATCTACACGAGAAAAGTGGTAAAGACTTATCGTAGTCAGGATGCCTACAATTACTTCCTCAGCGAAAAAGTCGGAATCATTTGTTGATACAACATTAATTGTAAATGGTTGGAGCGTCACGCGCTGTTAAACACATCCTCTGTTTGGTTCATTGCTATGGTAACCAGGGAGTTTATTAGTGCGCATTGTACTTGTATAACCGGGTAAGTCTGAATGTATATGCTAATAATAATTCACATTGCTAACTGAATTCTATTCAATTGTAGGGAGTAATATTTAAGCTTTTAAATCATGTACTACTACAAGAACCCACGAACGCACGCGGGGTAAAAACACTGAAGCCAGCGTATAACACCACGCATTACAAAATTAATGGTTGTGTTTCATCATACTTACATTGCAAATGTACATAATTTCATAGGTTTTGAAAAGTGTGTGGTTAGATTAGATGAAACGTGTAGCCATGTTGCGGTGGGTTTGAATGCTCCGTCTAAACCGCGTGTGGTCACGGATAAACACGAAGGTGCATGCAATCCAATGCTGACTAATTTTTTAAATATTTCATATAAAATTTTAATTCATCACGTGTTGTTGGTTTTACATAGCAGTAGATATTCTCGAGCTGCTAGTTAATATCCAGCGTCACGTCGTGTTTTGTTTTTCAGAAATGTAAACACTTTCATTTCCGGTCTGAGCAAGTTAGTTTCTGGTCTGAGAGAGCATGGACAGCATGGTCCTATTTGTAATTCTGCCTTTTTTAATAGCAAAAGCTTTTGTTACATCTAGATTAGATTACTGTAATGCTTTACTGTCTGGGTGTGTGAGTAAGTGCATAAATAAGCTTCAGTTAGTTCAGAATGCAGCAGCAAGAGTCCTCACGAGATCTAGGAAATATGACCACATCATCCCTGTTTTAATCAGTCTACACTGGCTCCCAATCAAATCTCACATTGATTATAAAATACTACTATTGACGTATAAAGCACTTAACGGTCTCGCACCTCAGTATCTGAGTGAACTCCTGTACCAGTATGATCCTCCACACCTACTTAAATCAAAAGGTGCAGGCTGTTGGCTCCTCAAATAAAGACTACAGCACGGGGCAGATCTTTCTCTTATAAAGCCCCACAGTTATGGAACAGCCTTCCAATCAGTGTTCGGGACTCAGACACAGTCTCAGTGTTCAAGTCGAGGTTAAAAAAAAAATTATTTAGTCAAGCCTTTTATCAGTAGATTTTTTCTTGGGTAAAGGCGCAGATCTGGAGGGAACATGGATATAGAGTGTTTGGTGAACTGGGATATTTGTATGCTGTCGTCCCCTCACTCTCACATGTTCACTCAGGTTCGTTGACGGTGGTGTGGTGGGTCGTCTCTTATCCCAGAGATCCCTCATGTCTGTATTACCTTCTGGTTCTCCCTTTTAGTTATGCTGCCATAGCGAGTCTTGCCGGAGTCCAAACTGCACAGTGACATCAACTTTCATACAACAATAAGGACACATAATAATCCAAATCCTTCTCTTCCTGTCACCCTCTTCTCTCTCTCTCTCTCTCTCTCAGTCGAGTTGCTCCTGAGGGTCCAGTGGCCACTGTTCCTGCCCCTCTCCCCTCCATGGATCTTCCCACTTCGTCCAGGCCTGCCTCTGGATAGTGTTCTTTTTGACTGGAGGCCACTTTGTGCAGCTTGGGACGGTTTCTCATCAACGCCTTGGGTGGTTTCATGGAATTCCGGAGTAAGAACGGGGGCTTTGAGGATGGATTGGTCTGTAGTTAATGTCAACAGTCTGCTACATTGACTCAGGAATACAGTTCGCTTCTGATCATCATCACTGTACCCCGCAACATCGTATATCTGCAATAAATAGACATTCGGTGCAACCCAGATGAGGATGGGTTTCCTCTTGAGTCTGGTTTCTCTCAAGGTTTCTTGCTTATACCATCTCGGGGAGTTTTTCCGCAGTCGCCACCGGCTTGCTCATCAGGGACAAACTTACTCATAAAGAACATATTCACTTTTAATCAGAACATTATCTGTGTAAAGCTGCTTTGAGACAATGTTCATTGTTAAAAGCGCTATACAAATAAAAATGAATTGAATTGTATATATTGACTTTTTTGTTAAATATTGCATGTAATTAATTACATCATAAGCATGTGCAATTTAATTTAGATGAAATCCACCAAAGGTAATTAGAAATTTACTTTTAAGCAGATAAAATTTAAAGAGTTGATTTTAAGTGTGACATTTGTGTCAGGTTATCTAGGGTTTAGCATTAGATATTGTTTAAACCAGGCTTGTCTGATAACAGTGTACAATGTTGCATGTCATGTTTCCTCTGGAATAATGAAGTCTTTTTATCTTTAAAATAAATGTTTATCATGCTTCTCATTTCCAGTATCTAGCTAGTTTATGTTGATATCCTTAAAGAGAATATATAGGTTTGTATAAATATAGTATTATGTAAATGTACATTTGATACTATAAAATGCTAACAAACACCAAGAATCCATACCTAGTAAGAATATCATGTTATTAGTCATATATCATATTAAATTGAAATCTTTTCACTCTGCACGTCTCTTTGACAGACAAAGAACTCAAGGTTCTCTGGTCATTATAAGTTCGAGTTTGACCTGTTGGAACAAGTGTTTCAGCTGCTTGTGTCTGACAACTGGAAGCAACTTGCCAATCAAACAGCTGTAGTCAAGTGAATGATTTTTCTGCTTTATTTTGAGTGTTATTCCAAATCTACATATTCTGCTCAACTAGCCTCACATTTTCATTGCTTAAAGTGTTTTCCTGTTTTATATATGAAAGAGCACACAGCAAAGCTTTATCCTTCTATGGTTCAGCTTTTGCTGAAACCACCCTTGTCTGATCACAATGGGCGTATTTACCAATGCATGAATCTAACGATAGAGTTTTTCTGTCTCAGCTTGTTAGCACCAATGTAGACACACCTACCAACAGAGTATGCAATTCATACTGTCATGATCTAGACGAGTCTTGTAAACATGGTAAACACCTCTCAATGCCATAAAATGGGCATCAAGCATGTCTATGTACATTGCTGCATTCATCTTTCCTTTGACCCTGACTAGTCTCCCAGTTCCTGCTCCTGAAAAACATCCCCACAGCATGATGCTGCACCACCATGTTTCACTGTAGCGATGGTATTGGCCAGGTGATGAACGGTGACTGGTTTCCTCCAGACATGATGCTTGGCATTGAGGCCAAGGAGTTCAATCTTTGTTTCTCATGGTCTGAGAGTCCTTCGGGTGACTTTTGGCCAAGTCCAGGCAGGCTTCATGTGGCTTTTAATAAGGAGTGGCTTCTGTCTGGCCACTCTACCATACAGGCCTGAATGGTGGAATGCTGCAGAGATGGTTGTTCTTCTGGAAGGTTCTCCTCTCTCCACAGAAAAACTCTGGAGCTCTTTCAGGGTGTCCATCAGGTTTTTGGTCACCTCCCTGACTAAGGCCCTTTTCCACCAAGCACTCAGTTTGGCCGGGTGGCAGAGCATTTTAACTCGCTGCTGTTGCTATAAGAAAACCATCCAAGTGATCATGCCAGTACCTCTATTGACTCCTGAAGGTTAAAGTCTAGCATATGTTAACAAGACTACCAAACATACAAATAATATTAAAGTCGCATAACATGAAAATAACTGAGAGGTGAAATCAAAGGTGAAAGTAGGAAAATTGCCAAGCATAAGAGTCAGAGTGTTCAAGCATATTATTATTCAAGCCAAATTATGAATTCTTGTGATGTGTGCAGTGGCTACCATCTTCCAAAAATATTCCAAAGTAAAAGAAACCCATAAATCAGCAACATTGTAATGGGCACACAACAATTGTGAATGAAGTCTAGCTCCTGTTCATGATAAAAAGATGTTATAACAGTCATTTTTCTTGTCTCTGGCCTTTTTGTAGAGCAGATATGGCAGATATTTTGGGACTTAAAGACAAAATGTTTTTTTTAAGCCGGTTTTCTAGATGATTTAATAAAATCAGTTTGGGCCACTATGAAAAACAATTTAAGCACCTACATAAGCCCACTTTAAATAAGTAAACACCTCTAAAAATGTCTCTCCATAAATACTGGTTTACCATTCAAATTTAAGTTGCCAACCATAAATGCAGTCCAATGCCATATGTGAACAAATAACACATTTTTCTAACCTTGAATGGACAGATTCTTACTTTTCTTCTTCTTCTTTTGAAAATGTGTACTGTTTTCAAGGAACACATTTTTTTGTTGTAGAAGTAAGACATTTCTCAGAATAGTAGATCCCAAATGTGAATAGGGTGCTTGTGGTTTTCTGAAAAAATTTGAATTACAGTTGATGCTCCAAAAGTGTCTTAATTTCCACAGGGATGCATTGTCAGTATTTCACTGATCATGCAATATTTGATCAGTGCACCTTTTGCGTTTTCCTAACAACCTATGCTAACAAGCTGTAACCTAACACCTGCCACTCTATTTGAACCTCCTAGAAAGAAAATAAGAACAACCTGGGACCCCATAACACCTAGCAACATCATAGCAATCAGCTGGGTTAGCATAGCAGTGTTGTAGCATTTTAACACTTTAACTTTTAAAATGTTTTAAAAGTTATCAAAATGACATGTCATTTGGTGTGTAGACACAGCATATTTCAATAAATAATTAATCAACAACTTCATTCATAATTGTCAAAGCCCTCACACGAATAGTAAACATTTTTTTTAATGTGAATTAAATGAAGCTAAGTGTAGATGTTTACAGTAAAACTCTGACATACCAATCATGCGGATGTAGAGAACCATCTGGTCTGAGCTGTCATATGAGACTGCTCCTCGTCTCTGTTACAAACATGTAAAAATCCATGTAAACAATAGCACTGGAATAAACAACTGTCCTGTGTAATTGTATACATTCCAGATCAACAGCTAAAAATAAATGAGCTAGAAATAGCTAAAGGAATTAAAAATGTGCACTTCTGCAAAGGATGCACACAACCTCTTTATAAATATTTTACCTCACTGAGGTCTGGGTAAGGAGATTTTTTTTTTGTCTCCTGCCTTTTTGTATCTTATAATATAGCCACTGACCACAAAATAATATGAATAAATGCAATCTGCTTCATTAATCTCCAATGCTCTTATGCATTTTAAATTATCTCAGTTTATTATTTAAATTTTTATTACAGGTTGTAAGTCTGCAAAATGAGGAAAATTGCAAAATGAGGTCGGAAATACCAGCCAACCAATACAAACCTGCAAATGTGACCTGCATAGATGGTTTACACCATATACTCAGGTACAGTTTCATCTTTTGCATTATCACTTAATAATACATTTAGTAATGGCAAAAAAACTTAATTATTACATTGAAAAAACTAATTCATTGGTCTTCAACATAGTGAACCAGTGTTGATGTTTTCATTGATAGATTAAGGCCATAAATGTAAATATAAAAACATTCTGGTGTTGTTTCAAAGGTAGTTTATACAGAGGCTTTGGGTCAGCATAAACTGTTTAAATGGTTTACGTTTGTGAGCAATTGACAGGACAATATATTTTAAATCCAAATGCATTTATCTTCATATAAAATGCATTTTGAGGGAAAATGTATGTATGCACATAGTAAGCTAATCACCTACTTTTTTGACACTGGTCATTTCAGTGTTCATTTTTGGAGATTTATTAAAATGAATTGCATAGTACATTTGAAGGCTTTTCACTTGATTTTGGAATGCTGTTGTAGGGATCTGCCCATTAACCCTCCTAAGAGCATTAGTGAGATTGGCAAATGATGTTGAGGCCTGGTAAAGAGTCAGCATTCCACTTCATCCCAAAGGTGTTCATTAGATTTGGGGTTAGGGCTCTGGGCAGACCACTTAATTTCTTCCATTCCAAACTTGCCAAACCACATCTTCATGAACATCCCTTTGTGCACTGTAATACTGCAAGGAGACCTGCTATTAACCAAGCTTAACTTCATAGGTTAGTTTTTGCTGTATATCGATGATGAAAATAGTTCCAAACAAAACCACAGTAGAACTCTTGTGTATTTGTTTAAAAAGGTGAACATTTTTAAAACAGTGTAAACTAGTTGTGTAGCAGCACACAAAATTCACCGTTCGGTATGCACATGTATTTTAAGTCATGGTTTATTACAATTTCGCTACAGTTAGGGGGAAGAAATGCAAAAGAAATAGCTTTCGTTTTCAGTTTATATTATTAACATTTGTTAACATCAACAGCTGTTGCAATACACATTTATTATATTGATTAAATTGAGTAATCAATTAAATTGGCACAAATTATATTGATTAAATTAAATTTAATGAATGGAAAAAATTATTTAAATAGTTTACATTTATTAGGTAGAACAGATGTGTGTGTGTGTGTGTGTGTGTGTGTGTGTGTGTGTGTGTGTGTGTGGGTTTGTGGGTTTGTGTGTGTGTGTGTGTGTGTGTGTGTGTGTGTGTGGGTTTGTGGGTTTGTGTGTGTGTGTGTGTGTGTGTGTGTGTGTGTGTGTGTGTGTGTGT